>JBBPLL010000397.1:0-26531 GCA_038089755.1 Leccinellum rugosiceps | reverse complement strand
TTTGAGTGGTGCTGCGAACGGAGTCGTCGTCGTCGATTCCGGTGTGAACGACTAACTGGCACCGTTGATCAATGCATTCGCACGCCTGCTGTTTGATGCGTTTCCGCCCGGGACTGGACGCGTCCATCCTTATCCCTCCTCATTCGCAGACTCACTGACAATCGCACACAGATTCATATGCTCTCGATTTGGGAACCGCCGCCCATTCTCGGACACCGTTTCCAGGGAAAATACATGAAATATATCACCGGCTCAACGGTACACCAGGTGGCGGGAAAGGATCGAAATGGGGAAGAAGTACTCTGACATGATGCGATGATCGTATCATCATCCCTGCCCTCCTCCCCAAATCTTGCCTAATGAACCACATCCATACATCTCCGTCGTCCCTGCACAATATAATCAACGTCCAAGAAGACGCGTGTGTGCGTACCCATCATATCTAGTCGCGTCTGCCACATCTCCGCAAGTCCGAGAGATACGAGTGCCACCCCATTTCTATGAATCCAGTCCTTCGTATATGCCACACACACGACTGCACGTTCCACACCGTGTGTCGTCGCTTCCGCACCCGTCCATCGTCTCACGCAATCACTGACGCCAGTTGTCATGTCATCGCCAAACCGAGTGCCACAGTCACAACGGGCGCTGCAAGGCCAAGATTCGACGTCCCTCGTGGCCACATTCCGTCCCACAGTGCGCCTGCGTCCGCGGGGGATGGGGGTTGGAGGCAAATGGGTGGTGTTGGTGGGGATGCCCCGTCGAGATCTATCATCTGAGACTCGCCACATCAAGTGTCAAGTTGTCCGGGATCGCAGATGCGCTATCTGCTCTTAATTACCCCTCACGCCTTTGGGGTTTCGTCTCGTGTCGTGTCGCGGTCCTGTGGTGCATACCACTAGCACTACCAGCTTCATTGCACGCCTCGAGCCTGAGGCTACAACACCGCGAGGAATACGTAATTAATACTATACTACTGCCCTTAAATTTGACCGTGACCCTGTACCCCCATTATAGCACCGTCAGCGAGCGTTTGAGTTCCGTGATTTGAATGAAGAAGGTAGGTCCCTTGTTATTCGAGAGTACTCGGGCTAAGGGCTTGCGATGACCTGCTACCAGATTGCTCGAAAGTAATCGAAATCCGGTGGTCCAGAACTTTGGTGTAAGTTTCCACATTCCACACGCAGAGATACGGCTTTGAGTTCAACCCGCACACCAGCCATTTGTGATCCCTTGACAGCACGGTGGCGACGATAGGGCATCCTGCCTGAATTGCTGAGCCAACCTGACTCGGATCAACCTGCCATCGGCGAAACATCGATGGTTATGGCACGAGCACAGTGCTGTCGATTGATATTTCTTCCAACTCGACGACTCCGACATTTGCCACGGGTACGGCGACAAATGCGCATTTATCTGGAGCATTACCACCAAACAACTCGGGAGCCCCCTGCAGCATGGCTCCGGTTCGGTTCTCTCCGGACGCCAGCCGTCTCGCCACTGCGACCACTGGCAAAGAATGTCAATCAGAATCTTTAACAGCGACGACGTTTAGCAATTGCTCGACATTCCGTGCTCATTCCAAGGAACCGTATCCTCACCACTTGCCTGGTCAGCCGATGGTCGTCAAAATTTCGCTGCCTCCCAGCCGTCCAACGAAGCCAAGTGTTTTGACCCGCCCTCAGGGACCTTGCTCAGCACACATGGCCTCTGCCTACCAGTAGCGGTTCCATGGGCACCTCTTCTATCGCAGCATCGTCCAACCAAAAGTTTATTGCCGTGAGAGCCCGCTGACTTTTCAGGGTGTTTTGACAAATGAAACATCATGTGCGTTCTCTCCGCCGTCCACTCCACTTTCGTTGACAGTCCCATCATTAGATCGCAAAATCATGTATCTCAATGACTCGGAATCGGGAAAGGAACTCCGCAGCGTGCTTGGAACATCTGAAGGCGCAGTCAATCGATTAACCAAGACTATCAGGGCACCTCGCGCAGACGTTGATCCACCCGAGGAGAGCGCAGGTACGTTGTGAATCATGACGGCTGACGACTTTCTGACTCGTGCTCAGTATTCATTGCATGAAGCATAACGAGCTTGGGCTGTCATCGACTGGATGAAAGGTGAGCTTGTGCATCTCGTCCTTTACTAGTATGGTCAACCCCTAGTAATACTGTTAGAATTCACGTACCGTTGCGTTATCAAGGCTTCCAGAGATCGATATGGGCGTCAAGGTCCAAGAAACATGACGATGCTCCTTCAGCTTACTCTACTGTCTTATCGCTTACGCCCTCGCCTCCGGAAGGCGTGCTGATGGAGTGGGTGAGAATGTCACTGATTCGTTCCTCCGCGAGCGATGTACACAAGGCATGGTTTATTTGGGCGTTTAGAACTGCATGATAATTCTCATTTCATTCAGTTCAAGCTTCCAAGGTTTTGCGTTTATCGGGCGATGTGCAACGTCCTCGAAAGCGAAGATCGTCTCATGGAGGCGATCGAATGTTTCCAAAAGATTCAAAACGAGCTATCAGAGGAGATAAGCACCCTGGATGAACGACTGCAATTGGAACTCGGTAAGTAATTCCATTGGTGACTTGGAGACCAGTCTCAGAATCTCCCCAGATTTTCGACGACGTTGTACCAAAAAAAAAACTGGGAAAGGGGGGCGATGCAGAAATGGATGCAAAGAACCATGACGCTGACATCGAATCCTCAAACGCGTTCTCACTTCGCGCGACAAATATCAGTGACATCATAGTCAAATGTTGCAAAGCGCGAGTAGGCCTGTTGGAGGGACAAGCTCGTAAATGTCACACAGGTATAAATTGATATGCGCGGCACGCCGAGTCTATGGCACTGACTGTATAATCAGATCACTGAATGCGATCCATCGAACTACAAAGGGTATAAGATGAAACATAGTCTGGGGCGTTACCAGGAAGCATTTCGACGCAGGATAGGGAATCCACTTGACCCACAAGTTCAGGGTAATTCATTCTCATCTATAGTGCACAGAACAACATGTGCTGATTTCGTGTCGACAGACATGCAGGATCGTTATCTTGACACGACTCCTCTGATTTGACAAGTCGTCGAACAGACAGTCTGTGATATCCCTCGTGTGCTTATCGAAAGTACCACCGGTCGCCTCTATGACAAGTCAATGCAAGCGACAGCTTTTGAAGAATGCTTTATGTTCAATAACTTGCGGTCCTCCATGATTACCCCCGATCAGTTCGACCGTGCGCACATCCAGCAGGAGGTAGAGAAGTTATATGAATATGGAATGTTCTCGCACGGGTTTCAGCCACCTGATCCATCGTCTTGTTTCAGTGTGGAAGTCAGTTTACACGTGCAGTTATACTTTTCAAGAGGGAAATACAGGGATCAGTTCCAATGGAGGGACTTATACCAGGAGATTTCTCGACAGAATAACCGCATAACCCTACTCGCTGATTGTGATGTACTACAGCGATGACGGAGATCGATGACCTCCTTCGCCGTTGCCATTGATGCTCCCATTGCTGTTCCCGTTGTTCTCGGAGCACAAGCACTCGAAATTGAGAGCCGAGAACGTCTGGTGGCGCGTCGTCCACAGCTCTCGAATGGTAACTGGGTCCCCGGGACACGTGCCTTGAACGCAGCAAGTGCGACCGCGGGCAGCGTTGCGTGGAGCTTCTTGTAGGCAGACCATTCATCAACGTGCCTCATGTAGCACTGGGAGGTCTCGAGTGGCTTGACGAGTAACATGTTTTCTACCTTGGGCAGCATCTCTCCAAACCTGCAGGAAAGAGAGGGAGGAACATCAATCAGGAAAGATACCGACGGCAGGATGAGCGAGACTGCGCACCTTGTCTTGATCATCTTGACGAATGCAGTGACGGAGCTCATGCATGTCATGATGTGGGTACGACTCGGACCTGTGCGTGCGTCTGTGACAATGACCACAGGCCAGGAGAAGGTGAGGAACTGTTGAAACGTCTCAAAGAACTGGCCCATGACTAATCGTACCTACGATGGTCAAACAAGACGTTAGCAGAACATCACCGTACCAACGGATGGCATGCAGTTGAAAGTAGCCCATGGAGGCCGATTACACTTGGGAGGTCGGAACGGTCAGTACCATGCGTCCGCTATGTGAGGCCATCGGTATAAACACTCAGACTGGAGGTCATGCTCCCAGCATTGAGGCCTGGGGGTCGATCAAGTAATAGTCAGACATGAGGTCGAAAGGTAAGACGCGAGACCTGACTCGGAGTGGTCAGAGAGGCAAATGGTAGGTGCAGCGAGAGATTTCAAGAGGGTTCAAGCGTCTGGGCAGGTCGAGATTTTGACTATGATTCAGTCTGTGCCACAGAAGATCTGCCTGACTTACGCTAGTGGCCTTCTGGGCCGTTCGTGTGTGTTTGTTTTCGATCGACGGCAGAATGTGTTGATACGCTACCTTCTTTGTGTTACTTGCTATACATCTACTACTCGTCGTGCATTGGCGTTAGCGCTGGCATCTCGGTCGATCGACGTTGTGGTTTTGGACGACTAACATTTTAAAACTGTTGACAGTTGATCACATTGTGCTCGTGTTTAGTGTATGACCCTAGTGGTGACTCCCCTGTCTGCATGGGTCCAGGACTGCCCGGAGGGCCTTAATATACAAGTTACTGTACAGTAATAGGGAGACAACGAGGGGCAACAGGGGGACGGCCAGTACAGATAAAGAAGGTCGAGCAATAGAAGCGGAACACTTTCATCACCCTCACCCTCAAATTCCCATCTGACATTGATTGTTCCAGCGGCTCACCCAAGTAACTCTCAGACCCAGCTCCCGGCTAGGCTGACATGAAGATCCGAAATGCATTGATCGCGGACAGGAATGATGGGTCACGCAAATTGGCCTCATGGAGACCAACATTTTGCCTCGGCAATGTGTATCCCACGACCCTCTAATGAGGGCGAGAGGAAAATTTTGTCGTAAAGCTCCCGTCTCAGAAACAAAGTCGCAGGGTCATTCGCATGCTCAACGACGAGATGCTTGTCTAGGGACCAAAGATCAGCACGGAAGGATAGTTCGGCCAACTCCCAGGTGACACACTGCACCAAGAAGTCAGGGATATCTCCCGTGAGATTGATGGTTATGCCACGGAAAGACGCCCTATTCATATGTGTCCCCAATGTGGCATTGGGAACAAGGTTACGGAAGGAACTGAGAGCATCTTGGGCGATTGCCGCAGTGCGGGTAGACATGGATGACACCTGAGAATCTTGAGAGCCGGAATTGAGGAATGCACGCCATTGCTTAGGGGGTGGGTTCGGCATGCATGCTATCATGCTGACCAACGATACCCAGCCAAAGAGGACGCAAAGCCAGCCAATTTGCAAGGTATCGCTTGCGGGCATCAGACGATTGCGCAGTGACGAGGAGAGCAGGTTCCGGGTACCTATAACCTCCACCCATACCTCCACCTGCAGGCTTCTTCCCAACTGGTGCCGCCTTCAACAGCGCTTCTGCCCAGCTGAGATGCCGCGGTGGCAGTAAATGGTGCTCCATGTCAATCCATTTGCTGCGATTCTCGTTAGCAGCACCACGTGTACTTGGCCCCGGATCTGTCAGAGGCAAGGCATGCAAATGATTAGTTACGTCAATCGGATACTAGGGAGAAAATAATAGTTGAACAAAGGGACTTACATGGCTGAGTTGATTTCACCTGCTTCTCTCGACGATTAGGTACTGTTCGGCTCTCCTGAGTGGTGCCTGCTTCGAAGTTGCTTGCCATAGTGTCGACGGCTTGTGTTTCTTTGCCAGCAAAAAAAAAACTGTAGGCCTCCAGATCATCTGGCTTGTAATGCGACCGGCACGCACGTTGACGTGAAAAACTATCACGACCGGCATACCGGACCGGATACGGCTTGATGGTGCCAGTCATCGGATCCGAAGACATGTTGTGAACGACCCTGGGCTGGAGGGGTTCTGCTTCGATACCCCAGATGACAGTCATTTTAGAGATCGTATATTCGGGTCGAATGTACCAGACTGCTACGCCAGCGCGGAAAAGCATCTCTGCAATATGATGGTCATGAGTGAAGGCCCATCCAGAATTGATTGAGCTCAGGGTAAGGGAACATAGGCTTGTCGCAACGAGGGAGGATGATTTCATAATAGTCGAAGTAGGCGAGCGTTTCGAGACTTGCTCGTTGGTACTCCGCAACACAGGCAACAACGTCTCTCCAGGACAAGGGAAAGCGCTCGAGGTGGTTGAGCGCGGTGCGGACATGTTGGATCAGCTTCAAGCTCTGGTCTCCGGATCTCTCGTGGCACTTCACTTTCACATATTGCCCATAACGTTTCTTCACAGCAAGGTCGCGAAGAATGGCGATAGACCAAGGATATTCTGGCGAGTAGAGTTGTGGCCACTGAAAGATGTCGACGCCGCCGTAGCGGCCATCTGCTCGTGCTTGAACAACTTCATCCTTATCCCAGAACGGTTCCGGAATCCACGTATAATTAGGAGTTGTGATGACGAGGGGAGGTAGATGAATCAGTGTCTCGGCGTCATGGGCATCAAATTCTACGTATGTGACAACAATTTTAAGCGCTGATGATGATGCTATAGTTGAAATAGTAACTTACCGCCGGGATGCTTGCCACCGACTTTGAATCGGCAAGCGGGCATAGACACAGGGGGAGTGGTCGTAACATTGGCAGACTCCGCAGGAGAGCTTTGCGAAGTCATCAAGGGGAATGAGATGGAATAGAGATTGGAGACTTGAATTTAGAAACGAAGTGCGATGTAGCAGCAGAAAGATAATCCCGAGCCTTACGCTTGTTCGGAAGTAGAACAATGACATGATTCAATCTATCAATATAAGCAGCCAGGTGAATAGTACTTACGAGATCTGACTAGTCACTGGTAGGAGACGCGAGTGTAATCAGCAGCAGAAGTGGCGGAAGAACAACCAAAGGGGAGCAGAGATCGACCGAACGAAAATCAAAATCTTGGCAATTTGACGTGCTCGATTAGAATTCGGGTTGAAAGGGTGCAGAACCAAAAAAATCCCAAAGGTGTTGAAAGGCGAGTGGGTTCGACGATGAAACTTGGGATTTCCGAGTGAAGTCTGAGCGACCCGAAGTGCAAGCTTCTTAGAGACGCGAAGCCTTATGGATCTAGATACTGCAGACTCGTAACCTGTAAGTATCCAGCACACGAGTACGGAACTCTGTGTGTTGTGGTATGGGGAGATCAGAAAGTCCCGCCTTCGGGCGGTTTGGGAAGTGGAGTGAGGGGGGCTTCGGACGGACCCGAGTGGAATTTAAAGGCCGCAAACTTTAAGCCCCATCAATAGACAGGCTGGTCCGAGTCACCATACTATTTCGGCGATCTGGTACAGTAATGTAATATGCGTGGAACAGGTACACGTTTAATCTCGCCGCGCTTTTTGTTGCTCGCATGCCACCGCGCTTTTTAATTTTCTGAACGTCACTGCGTTTTTGGATGCCCTGCTAATCAGAAACAGTGTACGTACTATGTTGTTTACTCTACATACATCCTTAGCACATGGTGTAGCAAAAAGACATGATGCATTTCACTAAGCGTAGCCAGCATCGTAAACGATCGCAGCAACCGGGGCTGGCAACGTCAATGCGAACATCGATTATCACACCATCCAGCAACTGCTCATCCAACTGTTAGGCCCAGATGCCGAGCGCTTTCATACTGGCCCTCTCACGAGCGTGGCGCAGGACAACACGATCAAGACCGAGGAAGACGATGATGCCGATCCGTACGCGTGTCTGACGGGCCGAGAAGCAAAGTGTCCCTAGCCCGACTCACTCAGACTGCCTCGCAGCTCTGTCGCACCCACTCTCATCATGTCCCGAGGTGGTCGTTCATGTATCCACGTCTGCATACACTCACTCCCCTCACCTAGAAAACTGAGCTCGGCACGTATCAACATCTCTCTTGCCACGTCGTCGTTCGCCCTCATCCACCCGCCTTTGTCCTCGCCAATGTCACCCTCGTTGGTAACGCACACGCACCCTCCGTCACTCCGCCGTCCCGCTCTCATACATTTACTTGCGACGCACCCGCCCACGCCCTCCCTCGTTCTCCCATCTCGTCCATCATCACCTCAACCCGTCGAGGATGGCGTGCTCTTGCCCCAATCATCCGCGTCACCCCCCTCGCCCCATCCAAGAGGGCGTGCGACGACTGCCGTGTGCTCTCGGCCAACGAGAGTATACGACGGTCGCCATATGTCGTTACCTCCCTCGTTTGCCCTCATCCTCGCCTTCCCTACATCACCCCTCCTGTGGACGTAGGCGTGCAGGCGCACGCACCTCGCTTGCTCACTGCCCCGCCCGCCCTCTCCCACCTTCGTCCTCGCACATCACCGTCGCTCGTGACGCACTTGCTCGCCTACCCTCACCCACGACACGCATGCACAAGGAGGTACGTCTGACTTCCCTCCCACGACGGCGAACACAGGAACCGAGTGCACAAACGCGCACGCAAACACGTGGACGCGTGGACCCTCGTGCGTCTCGCACTCGTTCTCCTCATGCGCCCGTCCTCGTACTTTCTGACTTCGCACGGCAGCAACACCGTGTTTGCAGAAGAGTGCGAGCATATACGCACGCACACGAACACTTGGTACGCGATGACAACGTTACAGTCGCTACGATCAACCAACTCCTTCCCATGCGAACTCTGACCCGCACTCCCATGCACGGCAAGATGGGTTCAACTTACCTGTCGTTCATCCCGACCGCCACTGAGCGTTACGCGGAGGTGAGCGTCCTTTCCATGACTCAAGACATGTCGTATATAGTGATAGCTCACGGTACACATTCTGCCTCTATAAGTTCATCGCTCCCATTCTTGCCGCCATCTTGGCTGCGAGCTAGTCTCTACCACGGAGTACGTCTGAATACTTGCGGCAATGCCTTCAGCTGAGGTAACTACTTCTCTTGTACGTCTACAACTCAGACTCCGGGGGAACACGGGCATGTGATTGGTATTCTTCATCAGATCGAACTTCCGACGAGTACAATCAGTCACGATGTGTATGTAGAACACGTGAATTCATGAGTCCCACGACGACCATCCTCGAGCAAGCAGGTCGGTGACGGTATAACTCATTAGCATCCACAATTGGGTGGCTCTCGTTTGCATTGTACGCACGCAGCCCTTGCACGCGATGTCGGGACGAACGCCTGATTGTCAGGCATACTCAAGGTACTCGTTTCAAGGCATGTACCGTGACTTATTTCTTGACCGCCGATGCCGCAGGTGACATGTATAGAAATATGGGTCAAACTACAATCGAGTTAACTCCTCATGCTTGAATCCGCACCTGGCAAAACTTATCCACGACGGCACAACGCAACTATCCGAGTCGACTCGGGACGATCCGCCAACTCCACCGCTCAGGTCCCAGGTTCCATCTCGATCGAGAGAGGTCATTCGCACTGGTAACGGACTGTCCTGATTTGGTCCGCATCACTCATTCCAGGCCTAAATGCCTTATGCATGAAGAAGGACCGCGTTCACTTTGGCAAATTTCCCGCATGACGCTGGGTCAGAACTTGAACAACGAGATAACGGTGGGTACTTGGGAAGATACCGGTCCCCCCTCGTGGGTTCGAAACCGTTCCCATCCGTTCCATCCGTCCCCGACCTGACCCTCACATTCAGAGAGGGGCGCCCGATTGGAACGAGACATTTAAACAACTTCTCCCACATGCACGAATGCAACTCTCGACGCCGCTCGCGAAGCCCAGGATCGTCATACTGTTCAAAAACCAGTCGTCCACATGACCAGACACCCGCACGTTCGATACTAACCGCAAATAGCAAATGAATGCGCAGACACACATCAAATGTACCAGGCAACCATACGGCGATACAAACTTGATATACTAGGCACCGATATGTACATACAGAATCCGTTGATCCAGCGGAACAATACCAACCAATGAGTTCATCGTCCTCTGCAGCGCCAACGCCGCTCGTGTGTGATCCAGTCGGCCACATCCATCCAACATATTCTCGTAAATCGTAATCTTGTTCGTCTGTGCGTCGTCCACCGCCCACATCGTCCCAATCACAGACCGGAACCCTGCAAACTGCATCGCCGATGCCAGGTGGATTACCTCGTCTGGACTCTCCTCGTCTCCGACCGTGGTGTGACAAGCAGACAGGTAAGCAAACTCCGGGTTCTCTAACTTGCATCCCATGATTCGTTCCACAGTAAACCGGCCGTCGTAGAGACCAAATGCGGAGTCAAAGGGTTACTTCCCGTTTGGGATACCGTGGCAGGCAAAGTGAACCCACTCGCTCGTCCTCAGCTCCTCCGAGACTCTAGATACACTTGATTCGGGACCATCAAGGCGCGTGAGCGTGGCGAGACCCTGAATGCGCCCAGCAATGATAGCCAGTTCGGTGCCGACGGAGAAAAGCTCGCTTTCGCCTTTCGCGTTCGCCTGACTAACAGCAAGGAAACATTTTTCCTCGTGTATCGAAGTCGTCGCCGATGGATGATTCAGTCTTGCACGGATGAGGGCAGTCAAGGTGGGAGTGTGAGACGAGATGTACAAATGGGAAAAACCCATTTGACCTTTCCGATATGGATTCGCTGCATGCAATGGCAGAAGGCTGAACTCGGCAGTGGGACACCACCAGATACGTGAGCCGGGTGGAACTGTTGTCTGAAGAAAATCAGCGATCGGTGAGACGACCTCATCCCAAAGGTTTCTCAGGAAGCGAGCAAGATCTCTCCCCACGTCCATTGTCTTTGCATCCAAAGTCAGAGATTGGAGGTCTGACGACAGATCCTGAACACGGGATTTGGTTATTTGCAATGGGATATGAATCGGATCTGTGTTGAAAAAGACAACGAGTGCATCGTACGTATACTTGCTAGCATTCACGATTATCACAGGACCGCCACTGGCAGCGTGCTGGAGTTCGGAGAAGGAAGAGGGGAGAAGGAATCGAGCGAGACCGGGTAATGTGCGAATTTGAGTGATTGCGAATTGCAGATCAACATTAAGACCGCACAGCTTGTTGTGCTGATCTGGACCTTGTGAATGAATTGTATCATGTATTTCTGACGAGAGTCGAGTAAACTAGTCTGCAAGGGACTGTCCTTCCTGGCCCGACGCGATGACATCTTCAAGAGGGGAACGGAGACGAGAAATCTGGGTCCAGAATACACCGCGACCTTGTTCCAGCAGCTCGAGCGCTTGTTTTTCAGGGTGATCGTGCAGACAAGCGGAAAAAGCATCGATTGCTAGGGATGAAGCGAGGTCTTTGAAATTCTGGAGACGATTGGGTAGGGATGGTAAAGTGGCAAGATGTTGAACGAGTAGTCGAAGGGATGTTTCGTAGGCGAGAAGGACTGTGGGATGGCAGCAATCCTCAGCTTCTGTGATCCACTGCTTGGCAGCAGAGAGGTCGTTGGGTGAAAGTGTTTTTGGGATATTTGTCAACTCGGTGTAGAGACTGAACAGATAATCTCTGTCTGTCACATCACATCTCCCAGCCGGTCGTAACGAGTGGAGAGAAAACATGCGACATTGTTCAACGATATTGATCGATGCGGGTGCCCTGATGGGACAAGGTCGAGGGCTTGTTTCCCGAGGATGATGGCCTCATTGAGGTCCGTCAGATCTCCAAACAGTTTGTAACGATCGAAGAGATGGTTTGTGACATTGCCCAACGACATTGATCGAAGCGGGTGCCCTGACGGGTGAAGGTCGAGGGCTTGTCTCCCGAGGATGATGGCCTCATTGAGGTCCGTCGTATCTCCAAGCCGGTTGTAACGATCGGAGAGATAGTTTGCGACATCGTTCAACGACGATGACCGATGCGGGTGCCCTGAGGGGCGAAGGTCCAGGGCTTGTCTCCCGAGGACGATGGCCTCATTGAGGTCCGTCATATCTCCAAGCTGCTGGTAACGAGTGCAGAGATGGCTTGCTACATTTTTCAACGACATTGATCGATCTGGGTGCCCTGACGGGCGAAGGTCGAGGGCTTGTCTTCCAAGGATGATGCCCTCATTGAGGTCCGTCATATCTCCAAGCTGCTTGTAACGTCTGGAGAGAGACAATGATCGATCAGGGTGCCCTGACGGGCAAAGGTAAAGGGCTTGTCTCCCGAGGATGATGGCCTCCTTGAGGTCCGTCATATCTCCAAGCCGCTCGTAACGAGTGGAGAGATAGTTTGCGACGTTGTTCAACGACGCTGATCGATGCGGGTGCCCTGACGGGAAAAGGTCGAGGGCTTGTCTTCCGAGGATGATGGCCTCTTTGATGTCCGCCATATATCCAAGCCGCTGGTAACGATCGGAGAGATAGAGTGCGACATTGCTCAACGATGTTGATCGATTTGGGTGCCCTTCTGAGCAAAGTTCCAGTGCCTCTCTCCCATAGATAAGTGCTTCCTCAATGTCCTCCACCGCTCCCAGATGGTTGTAACAACCCCAGAGATGACCACCAAACCGATTTAGTGACCTCCATCGCATCTGGTGACCGGGTGGGCAACGGTCCAGTGCTTGGCGATCAAGGACGATTGCCTCGCTAATGTGGTCCGGCCCATCCCCTTGCTCAAACTTGGCGAATGCTGACTTCGCTTGTGCAAGTATCCGATCGACTGGAATAGTCGCCTTTCCAATGGAGTCCCTAAAAGACTTTGCTCGCCGAGACCACCACTGCTTGGCTGACGTAATTTTTCACTGAAGCTCATCTCGTAGACAAAACAGTGAAATAAGCACCTTGTGATTCCATCTTGTTTCAGTGAAGGTTGGGATGGCGATGGGAAGGGCACTGGACAGTGGGAAGAAGAATGTGAGAATGTTGGCGTCTTCGCTGCACTGACTTGGGCCCACAGCCTAGTTTTTTTCGCATTGTTCGTTGGAACAGCAACTTGAAGTGACGTGTCACGGAATGAGTGCTTCTGGCAGGAGCCATTTCGCACAACCCAAGGTAGTATCTCCTCGCAAGGAAGGACTCCTCGCAACACTTTTACGTTATATCAGTTCAAAAGGGCCTTGACTAATAAAACGATGACACGAAAACGGTATCGACAGATTGAAATCGACTCCACCCACTCTACATCATTCTTAGCAACCGCTACCGCGTGATCCCCATCTTCAAAAACGCCTCAACGACTTCCACTTCGTCGTACCGCCCCGGATTCTCCGACGTCTTCTTCGAATGAATATACTTGAGTGTGTTCCAGAGATGTCGCTGGATCATGTCCGGAGACGCGACACCTTCGATTCGTTGCGACGGGTGCAGGTACGAAGCTGAACACGACGGAGAGGTGATGCTATCAATCGAGGACGTGATGAGTTCCACGAGCGAGTCAATGAACTTTGGGGCGACCTGCGACAATGTCGGAGATTCGTCGGCGTCGAGAAGAAAGGAGAGAAGGGATACGCACAGCAAGTGCCCAGCGATCAAAGTAGTACAGATATTGATCGAGCCTGTCACAGTATATCAGAACTGTAACAATCTCCTCTGTCGCTGAATGTGCGATCCGCCCAGCACTCGTTTGCTGTCCTGGTGTCAGTCACGATCGATAGCGCAGACCGATACTCACCGTCTTGGCACCCTCCCCATCCTCCTTTTCCTTGCCCCCCTCCTTCCCTTCCCCCTCCCCTTCCCCTCCCTCCCCCTCTCCTTCCACCTCAACCTTCGCCTCCTGCCACCACAAATGACGTGCGGCATGCAACACCGTCGCCTGATGTGCCTTGTTCAACAACGTGGCCCCATGCAACGCAGCTTTGGTGATCAACGCGTCACATCCATCCACCTCGTCCACCTTTGCGCCCTGCAATGCCCCAATGATCAACGTGATTGCAGCCAATTGCGCTCGGCTGTCCGAAATCGAGTGTTCGTATACCGAAAACGCTTGGACGCACAGGACGTACGCGAGGTCTTCGAATCCGAAGCCACATTCGGAGGCGATTTGTGCAGCGAGGAGGAATAGACGGCGGGCGATAGAGAGAGAGTCGACTTGTGTGGAGAGGATGGAGATGCATTCGCGCACAAATTTGAGGATCGTGGTCACTTTCGATTGCCAGTCGTCTTCCTAACTATTGTCGAGGTTAAAATGAATGAGCATAGGAAAGTGCGATCTCACCAAACGTTCACAAATCTTGTACCGCCGACGGAGCTTGATGCTCGAAGTGATGAGCGCAGGGAACGTATACCGCATTCATTCGCCTCCAGCCTCAAAGTGCCGACGTGCGGTTTGCAGCAGCTGTGCGAGTGCGGCGTGCCAGTCAGTTCTCGACTCTCTCCACCCAAGGAATCTGCAAACTCACCTCAAACTGCACCCCCAACGACTCAGCCCTAAATAGATGCACCATCCGTGCTACCCACCCCTGCTCCTCCGCCGTATCCTCCTTCTCCACCACATACGGTCCCTGTCTCCGGATCTCCTTCACGTCCTTTACGGGCCCACCACCGACGGCAGAAGCGTCCGTCTGATCCTTGATCAACACGTGACACAGATCCAAGACCCCATCCACATCGCCGGGTGTCTCGATCACGGTCTCGTTCTTGAGTACGCTCGAGACAACGCTGTGTGCGATCGAGCGGCGTGTTGAAAACAGCTGTTGTGTCAGGAGTGGGACGTAGCGTGGGATGGCGAGCAACGTGAGCACAGATTGGTATGTATTGATTGATTGGGGCGACGAGCAGCGCTGCGAGATTCGCAGCCGTTTGTGGAGCTTGCAGATCCGAGCTGCATCAGATCGACGTCAGGAGTAGACACACATATATATAGACATAAGATGTACCTTTCAGAATGCTCTTTGATTTTGCTGGGCGCAAAAGCCAAAATCTGATTAACGTATTCAAGTCTATCAGGGTGGCAGCTAAGGGACAGATTCGTGAGCGAGATTAAGAGCGCCGTGATGTCTTGTATTGACAAGTCTGATCGAGCTTACGACCGCATCATCAGAATGTCACTAATTCGTGTATATCTCGTCGTACGTACCTTGATGAGTTCGACGACAACGCTTGGAGGGGACTAGACTGCCAGTGGGTCAGCAAACGGATGACGCAATGCGGAGAAGGCTCACCCGGAATCGGTCCCTACGGGCAGGTAATCCTTTGTCTGACCACTAAGATAGTGTCGTAGAAGGAGCCCACATATGACGCATCTACTCATGTCCTTCATGATTTTCTTAACGGTTGCGAAGAGGTAGTTGGAGAGATATCGGAGGGCGTCGAAGATGGCCATGTCTTGCGACACCCGTGGTCACTAGAGGAACTCGAGAGAGGTGAACGCGTGCACTTACAGAGCTCATAACATTGCTTCGGTGAGAGTGACGACGTGCGCAGCTCGGCGAGCATGAGACTGGGGCTCTTGAGCACGTCCATGATCTCGCCGTTGTCCTACAAGGTGGTCAGCGATGATGTCTCCGAGGGCGAATTAGGCGAGGACGCGGTAAAGCGCACGAGATGACGCTTCATCTGGCTGACCTGAATCTTTACTGTTTCCAGGGACTCGCTGAAGGGTTTTCATTCGACGACGGTGGTGGTGATGAGCCGGGCCATTGTGGTTGTCGCCGCTGAACCTTATGTAAGCAGAGCGCGCGCAACAAGGGACAATAAATGGGAGGGCCGATGCGCGCCGTGCACGTTTGTGATTCAGAACGCTGTGATGAGGTGTCGTGTTACAAGAATGGCCACGCTCCGACTCTCCGATCGTCCATCATTAAGTCGAAATGCAAGCAAGCGCACGAGGTGGACGAAGACGGTCCCGAAAGACAAGTACGCACATTCTCTCCGCCCGCACCGTCACACATCACCCTGTAGACCGTCGACGTCAACTTTGACTACTACAACACATCCAGAGACTGCTTAGTCGTTGGTACCCTCTTCCACCCGTCTTCGTCCTCGCCAATGCCCCCTCGTTCGTGACGCACACACGCTCCGAATACTTCCCCCCTTCCTGTCCCGCCCGCGCCCTCCCTCGTTCTCCCACTTCGTCCCTCATCACCGCAACGCGTCGAGGACGGCGTGTGGAGACTACCTTTCACCCAGTCGACCGTGCCACCTCTCTCGCTGCATCCAAGATGGCGTGCGACGACTGCTGTGTACAATAGCTGAATAATGCCCGCGTTGACCTCAAGACTCAGAACAGTGTTCGCAGTAACGACGGAGTGTAATATGCACAAGCCCACGACCTCGTTTTTTGCACACAACCTGCAACCATACTGAAAACCTGATTGGCAACCACAGAATAGGACTACTTCGACGCAGTTCAGACACCTCCAATTCAAACCCTGTATGAAGAGCGCACAAATGTGGGGTTGTCTAGGGTTTTGGAATGAATTCGGCGCAACTTGGACTCATTCAAGCCCCGAGTTGGCGAGGGTGGCTGAGTCGGAATTTCATCCAGTCTCCACTCGAATGCCATGACTCCTGACTAGACTGGATGATGCCTGACGCGCATGACAAAGTGCGTGTTCCTTTCCTTCTCCTTCAAGTTTCCGCGCGTCCTGAACGTTTTTTTAGCGTACTTTTTGAGTTGTCGCTGGTTGAAAGCGAAGGTCGAGGCAGTGTTAGGTAATCGACGGGTCGTTTCGTTTACCCACTCTGCCCTGCGCCAGGTCGGTTGATCACCTGCGCATGCATACAGTTACCCCCACCGTCTAGATGAGGCCAGACCAGACGAGGGTGTCCCGGCCTGGGCCACACCTGGTGTTCATGGTTGCAGCACTGCATCGATTTTCGCATGGAAACGTGAACCTCCGCCGATCGCACTCTATACCAGCTTCAGTCCATATTTCTCGTCAGGTGGTGTTGCAGAGATATTCAGAAATGGCCTGAACCGTCTCCGAAGTCACTTTGTATGGAACCTATCTGTATCAGCGGAATCACCGATGTCCCATCGTGACTCCGCCGGAGCCGACTATTATCCACGAAATCTTCATTCAGATACTTCGGGATATGCGCGACGCCATCCCGGCTAGCGAGGATTGTCCAATAGAGGAAGACATTAACCGTGGTCGTCAAACGTATGAAAAGCTTAAGAGTTCAAACCGGGGTTTCGAAGCACCTGTGATGTCAATGAGCCCATACCTCCCATCTCGGTCCAGGTCTACCTCAGGAGTTACGGTGCCTTCCCAGCGTACGAGTTGGCCCTCATCTGGCAAAGCCAAGCGCCGGCGTGCTCAGACTAACTCTCGAGATGACCGTTCGACCTCCCGATGTCGTATTGTACCAGAGGCAATAGGAGAGACAGAGGAGATGTAAAGATAGTCAAGGGGTG
Organism: Leccinellum rugosiceps; assembly: GCA_038089755.1. Classification (NCBI taxonomy): domain Eukaryota; kingdom Fungi; phylum Basidiomycota; class Agaricomycetes; order Boletales; family Boletaceae; genus Leccinellum; species Leccinellum rugosiceps. The sequence continues at coordinate 9,248 of JBBPLL010000397.1, read as the reverse complement.
CTTTGCTATTAGCATGACTGCGATGTATGTGTCTTTGCCATGCGTATTCTTGTTGCAAATATCTACAAACTCCTGCGGTAGGCATCTGGCATTTCCGTTCCAACTGGGAGGTTTTGTGTCTGTCACAACTTGTTTTACTCAGCAACTATATGTCGGCCGCGGCCGCGATCAAGGTTGCCTAGCATTATAGACCGTGGTATGCCTATTTTAGGATAATCTTGCGGGATCAAATCAAACAAATGTGACATCGATGACAAAGTTCAGGCTGGGGCAGGTTGTACATAGCGGCATTGAACTAGCGACTACGCCAACCAGCGTGCTTCCCCCAAATCAATCGCTTCCATCATGGTTGCGATTCCTTTCTCAACCGAGGGAACCCTGAGGTAGGTAGCCGTTGGAACTCCAAGTACGTAAGGACTGGCATATGCCCTGGCGAATTCGGAATAATCAGAAATGGCAGAATGGTGAGCGCTATCAAGACTCGCCATTGGGAAAATATTCCAACACGAAGCCCACGGGTAATCAGATAGAGTCGGCCAGTATTCGTCAGCGCTGGAACGTCATAGATAAAATTGTTGTACATGCGTTGGTGCCTCCGTGGACAAAGAGGTGGTGAGGACCAGTGGGATCAGCGGGTATTACCGCCACAGGAATTCTTGGAACAGGCACCTCAGTGCGAGGTGCTGGAATTGGACGGGAACGCGCCGTTGAAGAGACGGTAGAATGCGCACGCTTTGCACGGACACGGGTGGAAAGGGCCTCTGTCTGGGTGCTCGGGGTAGTCAAAGGCATGCGGAAGAAAGTACGATTCACCACGGCGGTGGAGATGATGTGCTTCCTACCGCTACCAAAAGTGCCGACAGAATCGCAATCCGAGTCTGACGGCGGTGGAGCAATCAGGATAATGCTGGACTCTGAGCCTTCATCAGATGCCAGGAGGCTATCCTCGGTTTCGACAACAGAGACCGCACCTAGCAAGGAAGAACATGTGAGCATTGTATGTTTGTATGTTTTTTGTAACACGAACTTCAAGTTGGATGAGGCAAAACTTACTTGGAAAGGCATTATGATTGCCAGACACCCTTTCACTAAGCTGGGAGGCTGACTCATAACACACCGCTAGGTGCGAGAGCATCTCACTGACGATATCTGACGAGAGAAAAAGTGAGCATCCGTATGTCATAAACAGCAGTGACTAACCAAGGTCAGTCTTCGTGGGCTGAGTCATCGGGGTCATGATAACAATGCAGGCGATTGAGAGAGGATGGAAAAGAGAGGAAACCGTGACACTCACGCTTTTATGAACCCTGGAAGCTGGTCATGTTTGTAGTGAGTCTCGAAGCATCCAGACAGGATGGACTGTTTCGGCTGGCGGCGAACTCGGTGTGAAACCATTCGGGGAAGTGGCAACTGCCTTAACCATAATCGGTACAGAACATCCAAACGTAACACCTAGCTCGGAACAAAGGTCCTCAGGGATAAACCGATAACAGTCGAACGTATTAGTACTTGATCCTTGAGAGAAGTAGTGGCCGTTACTGGTAGTGGTATAACACTGGCACAGAATAGACCTTGTGGCAACCTGAATGGATCCCTAGGTGTGACGGTGAGTTCGGCACCATTTTGTCAATCCCTCCCGCGTTCTTTTTTTCATTACTTCCTCGTGCTTGTTTCTGGCGCTGACGAATGCGTTCGAAGACGACTTCGACTTAAATGCTTCCGTTGGGATTGCGACTGAACAGCTCGCGTCGAGGCCTTTGTCCGACGCATCTCCCACGAACGGCAACACTGTGACCGTACAAAACGACTAAGCGAGGACAGGTGAAGAACCAAGGTGGAAGGATGTCGTCACCGCCGCCCAGTTTCTCCCGTTCATTTGCGTCTCTTGTCCCCTCATTTTCGTCGTCGCGTAACCTCTTGGTTTCCTGCTTCACGATAGACACGTCGCGCTTGGAGGTGCGTTACCTCACTGCTCAAGCGCTCACCTTCTGGCCCTGATTTTCTTGGCGATCCACGGACGTTGTGACACCATTCGTCATTTTTCGTTTACATCTTTTGGCATAAGTAAAAGACTTTTTGGGAGTCTTCTCTCCTGGTCTGTCCCTGAAAAGGATGCCCCCACGCTTCTGCTTGCTCACCGGCATTGCTGGATAGGGAAAGCCTGCCGTAATTCATTCGATTGCACGGCTCTATGGCGGGCTAACACGACTAGGTTCGTCGTATCGCTTCTCCCGGGCCAGCACTGATGAGTCGCGAAGCGGAACCCACAAAACTTATTCAGCACAATTGCACGCGACCTATCTGATCGCGATCCGCAGTATGTACCTTTGGGAGATCATAAGAAACAATCGAGCGCTTCGCATGTCTTTCTCAGGATCATCGGTAAGCTCTAATTGGCTTTCGATATGGTCGATAGCCAATTATTTTTCTGCTATTGCCATCCGGTGAAACTCTACATTACTCTCATTCACGTTGGGTCATACGGATGAATCTAAACGCAGCCGTTTGTCCACATGCAGTTCACCTTCCCTCGGATTGTCCACTGCCGATTCATTCCAAGAACGCTTCAGTAATTTCTGTACCGCCATCTCTTTGGACATCGCTCCGTGTGCTACGAGGGAGGGTGGTGGTGAGTTGAGAGTGGGTGGGCGAAGCGCAAAGCACTCTCCAGCCCGGGGGTTCGTTCCCAAGTTTCCGGGAGAACTTGAACGAGCGGTGGGATGCGGAGGGATGCGTGCCAGGTGTGTATTACAAGCCGATGGGCGACGGCGAGTGGTGGCGTAGGGGCAGCGGGAGACCTCACCATGATAGTACTATGATATATATAGTAGATAACAGGAGCCTCGGACGACGTATTGCAGGACGAGCAAATGAAAACCGTATGGCAAGATGATTGCAAGATGGGGGGCTGACATTTGCAATAGAGGCGGTGGGCCAGGGCGTTGCAAGAGGGTGCCAGTTGTGTATTGCAACCCGCCAATACTGCAAGAACCTCGGGACGACAATGCATTAATATTGCAAGACTCAACGGTATCGTGCAAGATGACACGGTAATCGCTAACTACTGTTATTCTGCAATACTTACATGCGGGAACGACCGTCTTTTTTGCAATAAATCTACTCTATAGCCTGGCTGAACAAGTTTGTCCCAGTTGACTGCTCCAATCCGACGCCCATTCATCTAGTGTAGCCTCTTGGGTAGCAGCATCATCGAGAGCGAGCGCCACGTTGACCCGTGTGAACAAATACCGCAACTTGATGTCCTTGGAAAACCGACCCTGATACTTCTCGAACGTGACACGGTCAAGGATCACCGCCGCAAGGCTCCTCCGGAACGTGTAGTGGATCTCTGGAGATAACTCAATGCCTCGGGAATATTCCCAAGGATATCACAAATCAACTAGACTCTGCGTCGATAAGCACATTGTTCTGTCGTCTGTTGAGATCAGAATGGAACTGATGATTTTGTGACTCACGCTCTTCAGATCACCGTGGACAATGTCAAAAGAATGCACTATGGCATGTTACTTGACACATTTTTGAAGACGATATAGTAGAGACCCACAATAGTTCAGACCTTTGTAAATATCCAGGAACTAACTTACAGAGTTAGACGAGGAATAAATGAACAACATAAAGTAAACGCACGAATCCGAGTCGCCGTACCTCTTCAAGACGGTCATCATACTTTGCCAAAGAGCTCACTGCATGCATAGCCTATTACCTTGAGGGATCGATCGTCTCCTTCCATCGTAGTTTTGAATCGAAAAGCCTTTACTGCAAGCTGAAAAAGTAATCAACCAGGAGTGAAACGACATGCCAGTGCTAAACCTGTTTTCGTGTGGGTTCATCATGTAACTAACATTTGTACATGCATGCGGCAACCCTTCCAAGGACGGCGTGTTCTTCGAACGCGAAGATCACACAAATGACAGAGGGAGATGTGGAGTCTGACCAGGAACCTGCGGGGTTGACGAACAAGCGTAAGCTCGGCAGGGGATGTCAGCTCACGTCCTGCGAAAAAACGAGCGGTCGCGGAAGTGCCTCGCGCAACCGCAATAACCACCAAGGACAAAGGGAAGGCACCTCTGTGTACTCCAAGCCAAAACCGCGCAGTGTCTCTTCACCCTCATCGGAGGAGGACGAGCAGCGCGTTCGGGATGGAGCTTCTGCACCGCCTCTCGCCGCCTGCTGCTGTGTTGTCTACGTCAGCTCTTTCGACAGCCCCCTCTCTTCCTGCGCAGCAAGAACCCGTTGGAGGTGGTAGCCCAGTGCTTCCGCGGGCTGCCGTTCCCTTGCCCGAACGGTATCCCCGCCGGGAACGTCACAGGGAGTGCTGACGTGGGACACAACGGTCAGGAGAACGATACAGCAGGTAACAAGCAGTCTACTCGTTTGGTGTTGGTGCATGCCTGTCTGTGTGCTCGACGTGTAATCTCTCGTTGGTTTATGAAAAGACATCGGTCGGTTTGATGTCGTACAGTACTAGTCGCATCGCATGCAGACGTTCATCCGAACGAGACAAACGCAAGGATTGTGCAATAGAACGCAAACGCCGGGCTGGATGGGAGGAGCGCGGCATGTTCCTGGCAAAGCCTGCGGTGAGCTGCGAAGTAAGCAGCAGTCTTGGGGATGGCGCACCCGTTGAGATACAGAACGAACGCGGCACGGCTTCTGCTTGCGACTCGTCTGTGGCGATCGAAGGCACGCGCATTCAATGAAGGCATGTAAAGCTACGAGAGAAAGAATGACCGGAAAAGCGCGAACGGGCGTTGAGAAAGCTGAGCATGGTCGGGGACGCGGGGAGATCGAACGCTCGAGGAGGGCAGGCACGCCGAATCGATGGGAAGGAAAGGGAAGAAGAGAGAGAGAGAGAGAGAGGCTACAGGTTGACGGACGGTTGGGACGCGGGAGGACGTAGCGCGCGGGTCGTCGGACGGTGGGGGAGGAGGAAGGTGGATGCGCGTTTTGAGGGGGCGGGAAGAATCCTGCACGCGTGACGGACGGATTCGGGGGGAGGAGGAGGCGCCGCAGAACGCGGTCTCTCACCCGACAGGGAGATCCTCTAGGGGGGACCTGAAGCCGCGTCGGCGTGACGATAACGATGCATGGCAACGTGCATGGTACCTCACAGGGGTACAACGACGAAGGATTCCATCGGTAGACGTGAGTGTCCAACGACGGGGAGTCCGCCCTTTCCTAGCTTTCCTAGTCAGCGAGATGGCGCGCGTCCCCTTCGCATCCCCGCAGTATAGCCCTAGCCCTTGCCTACTGCTACTCGATCCATTCTTTCTCGCACACACACCCCGCTCCCTTTTCTCAGACGCCCTCATCCGTCGAGAGCACCCGAAGCGCCCCTCTCTCTCTGTCCCACCCCCACCCTCTGTTCACCAGACTCTGATCGAAATTCGCGGATTATGCATGTCAACCACGATGCATGACGTATAGCAGCCGTGCTGTGCGAAAAAGAGATTATGATGCGGACAGCCCTGGGCTTCGTTCATAGTTGTCTGTACGATCTGATCTTTCTCCATAAAAGTTCAATTGAATCTCATCCTCGGTTCTTGACGCAAATTTCCTCCGCGTGATCCCCGACTCCCACAATAGTGGGGCCCGCTGACAGGTAACGTGATTCACGCATCTATACAAGTCCGAGTTTTCAATCTCCGAGTTTCCCGCCTGTCCCCGCCTTTTGCAAACCCCCAATGCCACCGCCTACGTGCGATTCGCGCTATCGACCTCCCTTGCAAATACAACGAGACTCCGTGTCTTGTTTTGCTCCCAAGAGACTCATTGTCTCGAGGGATACGATCGCGAGGCGCTTTGTCTCAGGTGCAGCAAGTCTCCCATCGCATCCGCCATAGCACAAGGCCCTTTAGCGTAAGTCAAACCTTTGACCTTTGTCGTGATCCTACGTTACAGAACTATCCGCGTGCGCACTATCTGCACCTTTCCGTGGCTCCAAGGTGCGATGGACTGAATCCATGTCTCCCCTTATTCTGGTTCGCTACGGTCTCCAACACGCCAGTGTCAGTGTCATTCTGTAAATACTTGCTCATCCCGATTAATGACAGACGTACCTCGTCTTGTCAACCTGTCGCAATATCGCCGGTTCTCGTATTCGTTAATCCAAGCTATCAATATTTTCTCTCTGTACCCGCCTTTCTTGATATAATTTTATTCTTTGTAAACTTTGAGTTTATTCTTTGTGCCCCGGCTTCGTGCCGCAGCAAGCATGGTTACTCCCAACCCATCAACCACGCCACCCATGCGCATTAGGCTTTCCCTGAAAGATCTATCGAAGCTGTCCCTCACCACCCTCGACACGCTCGGGACCCTCCTGGAGAGCGTTCGCCAAACACGGCACTTTGGATGCCCGAACGCCTGACTTGGCTAAGCGAGAACGGGTGAAGAACCAAGGTGGAAGGATGTCGTCACCACCGCCCAGTTTCTCCCGTTCATTTGCGTGAAATTGCGTCTCTTGTCCCTTCGTTTTTGTCATCGCGTAACATCTTAGTTTCTTGCTTCACGATGGACACGTCGCGCTTGGAGGTGCGTTACCTTACTGCTCACCTTCCGGCCGTGATTTTCTTGGCGATCCGCGGACGTTGTGACACCAGGTCGTATGTTAAAGTTGGCTATATTTATTCAGTTTAACCTGCTTCAAGCTTGGGATATGGGCAATGTTGATTTGGCGTGGGCCTAGCTACAAAAGGACAGACGTATACGCGCAAGTTTGGTGCAGTGTCCCACTAACTTCTTATCATGTCTTTTGCTTGTTCGGACTGTGAACAAACGTTCAAAAACGCTACAGCCCGCAACCATCACCGCTGGAGTCAGCATTCAAAAATCCCTCCGATCACTGTGTATGACAAGGAATACGACGTCGAATGGGAGGGCGATAAGTTGCATTGCCCTGTCGACCACTGCAGGCGTTCCTATACGCGGAGGGAGGTCTTCACGAAACATGTCAAGACAGCGCACGGAAGCACAAGCAATCCTTTGATACCGCCATCGCCACCAATGGATTCGTCCCAGCACAGCGACTGCAGGCAGGGGCCGTCCGAGAGTAAGCTTTTCTTACGTTATTCTTACATCTAACGGTCCATTTGTCTTCTAGAAAATGAGGCAACAGGGGCTTGTAGCGAGACTCGACCGGTCATGGAGTCCAATGCCAGATCAGAGGGCAAGCTGCGGGCCCCTCTTGATCTGCGAAAAGAGGGTAAGTGCTGGTCTCCTGAAAGCAGCGATTATTTCTGATCAGTTTCGTTCTCGTTAGTCTCTACCAACCGAGGTACTACCGTGACTGCAGAGGCGGATCAGTCGGTGCCTGGTTATTCAAGCAGGTTTAGACAGGTGGTAGAAGGTGAGTGCGACCCATGCTTCTTGAAATAAACGGTCTGACCCTTCTCGATTTCTCGGATACCGGTTGCCAGAACGGTCGCGTTCAAGCAATTTGAATAGTATTGCGCGCTTCATTGATCCGCCAAACACAGGTGAGAGATTATGATAATATATGGAAGGAACGAGTGAAATGTAACCGCTCCTACGTTTTTCTCGCTCAGGACGCCCTATCCGCAGGTCTGATGTTGAAGATAGGCCTTCTGACGGCCAGGAGAGCACTGGGAGAAAGGGTAAGCTGATCCAGTACGTGAACGTCTACTTGGAGCATTGACATCAACCCTTAGAAGGGAAGGGAAAAGTTATCAAATTACCTCCTGACGGGAATGATCTGATCTATGGAGGGATCCTCGATCGGCTAGGTTTATGCTTGCATGCGCAGCTACTGGTGCTCATCTGCCGCCAATGTGAGGCTGGTATCCCCTCACAAGCTGCGCTAGGCCACGCGAAGAACCAGCACGGTGTTTCTACGAGTAGGCAAGAGAAGCTGCAATTCCAATCCTTCTGCAAGGAAAACGGCGTTTGTGATCTGCCTGAGAGAGCACCTATTCCTCAGGCAGGCGGGCCACCGGTGAAAGGGATCGCCGCTCCTGTACCAGGATACAGTTGCAGGGCAGAACCGGTCAACTGCAGGTACAGCGTTCGCGATTTCCAAACGTTGCTCAGGCACGCCAGGATATGCCATGGCCAAGGACTTGCGCACGACACGGATCGGGAGGAAACGATGGTCCAAACGATCTTTCAAGGAGTAGGACGGCAGTATTTTGAGGTGGACATCGGTGCAACTGTGGAGAGCGACCTCGATATACGGGATTACCTCCGTCTCCAGATCTTGCCCTCGGTCAAGGGTGACCCTGTTCTTACTGCAAATTCTGACCGGGACCGTCCGCCACTTTTGAAGATCACGATGTGGGACGAGTTTCACGAGGATATTCGGAAGGATCCCGAGCAGAGAAAGGCCGCCTGGAGGATTAAGCAGAAACACTCACCAGCAGAGCATGGGGGAATCATGAACTGTCTGGACAGGGTCGTGAGAGAACACCATAGCCGCGCCAAAATGTTTTTGCACGAAGCACCTCACTCCTTTACTGTCGCGAAAGTATTGTTGAATGGTCCGGGATTTTCGCCAGAACAGTAAGCGTTTTTTTCTTCCGCGAAGCTTAACCTTTAGTCACTGTTTTCCCCAATGTAGATCGAAATATTTCCGCTTCCTCTCCAACGACAACGAAAATTACGCGACATTTTTTGCGCAGACGGTTAGGTCGATGGTGCGAAAGGAACTAGGCCACGAATTCAAAATGTCGTTCGCGTACACCGAGTCTCAACATGAGAAGTTGCGTTCTCTCATCGAGCGTTTGATCGAAGACGCAGCAGCCCAGTCCCAGGATAGCAAGATGGAAGCCATTCTGGCATACCAGACGTTTTGTTGGTCGCTTGTGTATATCCCAGAATCAAAGAGACTAGGGGCATGGAACAACCCCATCCGGCGCCTGGTCTGGCTGATGGCCCTGCGCGACGATGGGTCGTTCATCGACGCATCCAGTCTCACACCTCTGCTTGCAAAGCTCAAATATTTCTGCCGTATTGTCACGTTGTATGAAGCTTTGTCTTCTGAGAACATCAGGGACGAGATGGAGGACGCAGTCGAGTGAGTGGATTGGTTGTTAATGTGAGTGTTGTTGACAGAAACGTTGGTTTTGCTCCAGTCGTGTTGGTCAGCTGCATGTCTTGGCGCTGAAGCTGGGTAGTCCTACGACATTTAATATGATTTGGGAGCTTCAACAAGTGGCATCCGCACTGGCGTATTCACAGGTGCTGGACCCCAATGTTTTTGTCGACCCTGATCG
>JBBPLL010000396.1:0-26806 GCA_038089755.1 Leccinellum rugosiceps | reverse complement strand
AGACGAGGTTTATGGATCAAACCATATGTGTTTGTTCATGTTTGCCCTCTATCGAACCCCATACTCTGTAATAACCCATGCTCCAAGGCCTGTCCCGAGGAGTATGGGTTATTACAGAGTTGACTGTGCGTGGTTTCTTGTCTACGACCCTTGGTGGCCGTATGATCATGATGACATCATCCTAGGGACGCGGACGGTGAGGATACCAGCTCGGAGGTTGAGTGCTAGTGATTGACCCGCCGTATTTAGGGCGACTACGCTCCTCCGGCGCTACAAAATGGACGGTTGAGGAAGTCGCCATGCGGGGCGAATGTCAACTCAGCAGCCCGATGTTGCACTGACAAGTATCAACATCAAGAGTACTAGTACAGTTAGATGGAATGTTTCTAATTCTGTCCGTCCCCTTTGCAAGACCGTTACGATGAAGCCAACGCCGGGGGAGCATATTGCCGAAGAACGACGGTGAGTTCAGAAATCTACGGGGTTTGGATCGCAAGTCAAGCATTCAATCAGAGAATCGAATGATGAGCAAGAGTGGACGCACAAGGGCTGATCGACTGTTCCGGACATTTGCACTGCGGCCGAGCCAGCTCTCAAGCCAGGAATATAATACAAGAATTCACTGATCTGCAGAGATACATGGATGATAGAATGCGCTCACTGGATGAGGTGGACGTTAACCAACACGACGACTTCGAGGCTGCGGTGTAACATACCGACCAAGAAAAAACCAGACGGAACTAATGGGGTCTATGTGTAGTTCATGTATGACTCGAATGCGACGTTTGAAGAGGACGAGGGGTTTCGATCTCCCTGCGCCTGCGAGAGGTCTCTTCCTTGCAAGCTATCGATCGTGCCTTTTCCTCTGCCATTCTCCGAGACTCTGTCCAGAGGCGAAGGGTGTGATCATGCAGTGCTTGGGAATAGGATACGAATGGATCCGGATTGTGGGCCCTCGGGCTCATGGGCTGTGAAGTGGGGAACATGGAGGGAGGCGTTGTACAAAGGGAGGGGTCGGAGAGGGGTCTGGTGGAGTTGTACGGAGAGGGAGTGAGAATTTATGCGACGGTAAGTACGCTTGTGCATGCCCTGCCGTATTGAATTCTCGGATCATGCTCATCCTCCAACACCGCGCTAACGCTCGTTGCCATCCTCCTTCAAGAACATATCAGATCACACAAGCCAATTAATCTATCCCATGCGGCTCGTCATGGGGCCACTGGCACCCCGGTTACTTGGCTCGAAAGCTCCACTTGATCAAAACAAATTTTTTCCCAAGTTGCGGTCGGTATTACTCAACCATCTCGGGTAAGTCGTAGCGTCGTTGCGCGTGGCATTTGGGAGAGCTCCACAAGACATGGCTTCGAATGTACAATCAGGGCAATACGAAGCTGACCAGACCTAATGATCCCAGGTCACAGATCGTCCGCGTGTCAACTGAAACATATACTTAGGTAATTGCTCCACTCAGCCGATCCACTGAGATTGTTCCGCCGCTAGTTCAGTGGCTGATATGATGTGTTGAACCACGACTGTCAAGGGCCGTTTATCTTCCTCACATGACAGATCCGTTCCGGAGAATACAGTTCTAAGCTCCACGAGTGGGCGTAAATAAAGTGCTGTAACTTGGTAAACGCTGCGTGCGTTTTAATCACCGGTCTAATATCAGTAAGTTACCATTGGAGTAGTATGTACTTAACTGTACTTGCGTGTATGTTCGAATGCAACGTGTCGTGCCTAGTAGCCACGTGACGACGCGTAGTTGGGTATGGCAAAGGTTGGAGTGCTTATGATGAGCGACGAGCATGGCAAGCTCTGCGCTCAAGCATGTAAGTCTTGGCCCACCCTCGATCTCGCGCTGCTCAATCAATGCACAGGCGATCGCACCAACAACCTTGCAGCAGGCACAGACAGACGCTCTCCTCGCCTTCCTCAGCCTCGCTCCAACCCAGGAGCCAGCCCTTCCAGCCGTTAGTTCTGCAGATCCCAGGTCTGCACCCACAGTCAAAGCCCCCACCTCTACTACGCCCTGGAAAGTGCTAGTCTTGGACCAGGAAACCAAAGACGTCCTAGCGACCGTACTTCGCGTTCAAGATCTTCGCGATGCTGGGGTCACCCTGCACGTGTACGCGCCTCCACTTTTCTTACTTCATGGTCTTCACATCATCACAGTCAGCTGCACTCGCTTCGTCCTGCCCTTCCAGACGTTCCCGCCGTGTACTTTGTAGCGCCGACCTTGGCAAACATACGTCGAATATCGGAGGATCTTGACAAATGCTTATACGAATCCTTCCACCTCAACTTCGTCGAGCCATTACCCCGTGCACTTCTTGAAGAGCTTGCAGCCTCGGTTGCTACTTCCGGTAGCGAGGATCTGGTGGAACAGGTTGGTCTGCTCGCCTTTTTGTGTTGTAAAAACCTTCCCGCTGATGGGCCTCCTGTATCAGGTCGTCGACCAGTATCTCTCGTTTATCGCACCTTCGCCGTCTCTCTTCTCCTTGCTATCGCCTCTATCATCTCTAGTCTCCCAGGCAGGCCCGTCTCAACCCAAACCTCATTACTCATACAAACTTCTTAACTCCCCATCATCGACCGAACAACAAATTGAGGATGAGATCGAACGTGTTTCCAGCGGTATTTTTAGTGCCGTTGTGACCGCGGGTACGCACTCCTAACAGTTTCTCAGCATGTAACGTAATACAATTGATCCACAGGACACGTCCCCATCATCCGTGCTCCCAAGGGCAATGCAGCGGAAATGGTGGCCAAGAAGCTCGACGTCAAAATTAGAGATGCAATACTCAGCGCTTCACGTGCCCATGGCCCGACTGCCTCGCTTTTCTCCCAAGATTCATCCGGATTGTCTAATCTGCAAAGGCCATGTACGATCTTTTCTTATTTCGTTTGCTCGTCATCGTCTTAATTGATTGCTTCAAGTGCTACTCATCCTGGACAGGAATGTGGACCTTGTTTCCATGGTCTCTCACGGTTGGACATACCAGGCCCTTGTATCAGACTGTCTTGACATCAAGCTCAATCGCGTTGTTGTCACCAGCCCACAAAAGCGTTCGTACGACTTAGATTCAAAGGACTTCTTCTGGGCGAAAAATGCGGCGAATCCATTCCCTCAGGTTGCTGAGGATATTGACACCGAGTTGAACAAGTATAAGCAAGATGCCGCGGAAGTTACTCGATCGACGGGGGTGAGCGATGTCAATGACATTTCGCAGCTGTAAGTTGGTGTTCTGGTGAAGTGCTGAGGGCATTCGTCTGACACGATGCAGCGACCTTTCGTCGAATGCAGCGCACTTGAAGACCGCTATAACTCAGCTCCCCGAACTCACCGCTCGTAAAGCCACCCTTGATACGCACATGAATATTGCCACCGCTCTGCTCGAACAGATCAAGAAAAGAGGTCTTGATGAGCTATTCAGTACCGAAGAAGCGGTTAATAAGCAGGTAAGCGTCCTTGGTCGTCATCCATGTTGTAGCCTCAAGGTTCGCATTGCCAGACAGTGTCATCGATTTTAGAAACCCTCCGTGCGCCCCGCCCGTCTGGAGCTTTTAGCCCCGAGGACAAGCTTCGCCTTGTTCTTGTGTTCTACCTTTCTTCCCCCGATAATGCGATTTCCAAGGACGACATTGCCGAGCTCGAGAAAGAGCTCAAGAGCGCAGGTGCAGATACGGAAGCGTTTGAATACGTTCGACGAACCAGGGAAATCTCACGCATGACTGTTCCGGCCGTCATGGGCGGCACATCCACGCCGGTCCTTGGTGGTCAAGGGGAACTGTTCCGAGGCTTCACGGCACTCGGAAACAAAGTTGGTGTCTTACGTTGAGGGATTCGCTTCGCCGGTTGACGAACTCGTTTCTTTCCAGCTCACAGACCGTCTGAAAGAAGGTGGCTTGGAGAACCTGATTTCAGGTGTGAAGAATTTTTTGCCAGCGAATAAACTGCTACCTGCGACTCGGCTCGTGGAGGCTTTAATGGATTCGTCCGCTGCGTCGAACCAGTCTTTGCAAGAAACCGATGAGTACCTGTTCTTCGATCCCCGTGCACCCCGGCATAGCCAGGGGCTGGGCGTGTCTGGAACTGGTGGTGGAGTCGGACCTGGTGGTGCATCGAGCACTGGTAGAACCCGACGTATGGCGTTCGCGGACGGTATGGTCTTTGTCGTGGGGGGTGCAAGCTATGTCGAGTATGGAAATCTCGAAGAGTGGGCGGCCAAGACTGGGAAGCGTCTTACATACGGTGGAACGGAAATCATTGACCCTGGCACCTTCGTAGGCATTCTACAAGACCTGGGTAAAGGCACTTCGTAGACATGTTGTATAATGGCCATAGATTTCAAGCAGGTTTAACCATGATAACTACGTTATGATACTACTAGTGACAAGGAGAAGACCAACCACAGTCGATTCAAGACTCCCACATGCCAAGAACACCCATGTCACTTCCTGTTATTAGAGCGCATCATGAGGAGCTGGACAAGGCGGATGCTAAGGCAGTGTCAGCACGCGATCAAACTGATGATCACGGTACTCACAAAATGTTAATCATATCAAGCTCCAAAGCAATGGCCTCCTTCATAGGGTCCCTGGGTATAGCACCCATTTCTGCCATTCGCGCATGTTGCAGGATTTTTTGAGTACTGAAGCACGGAAGTTGGGATCAACGCAGAGCATCGTGCTGGGCATACATGCTCACTCATAAAGTACAAATCCGCCAAATACGGCTAAACCGCCGTAGAGAGAGATTGATTCGGCGATGGCCAGTCCACGCAGGCCAAGTGGGAGGGCCATCGGCGCCAATGAGGACAGGGCTACAACAGTCACGCCGGCGAGAAGCGGACCACCCATGTACAGATACTTGTCATTCCTGTGCAACACGTGAATGTGACATCAAAGAAAAAGATGCAGACACACCTTGCAGTGGCACCAACGTAAGACAGTGAACCGACGACCCCACAGGTGTACAGTGCAGCACGGGATAAGATGGCTGGACTGAGGAAGAATAAGGGGCTTAACGTTGCTGCTTGGCATGCGTTGAAACCCTGCGAAGAGTTAGGTGATGCATGTTATCGCATGCAGTGATGACTTGCCAGCCAGAAAAGGTGCTTCTGTATGGTTTTCTCTGGGGGGGTGTAGTAGACTCCCATCATAGTGCCGATGCTTCCGATGAGACTCACACCGAGTACCACCCCTGCAAAGACACGGTTAGGGCCGAGAAAACATGGGTATCAACAAAAAGCATACGCACATGGATTTGCAGCCATTATTCTGAAAGCAACCCCAGACTTAAACATGCTTCGCGCAGCCAGTGCCGTAAGAACGAGTCCACCCCCAGTGTACTTGAAGCTGTCGTGTAGATAGGACTGCTCTGCGGCAGTTAACGAGTCACGCGTGTCTCTATTCAAAAAGCCTTCTGCAACGACGACAGTGCCCGCCACAGCTGCCTACAGACTATAATCAACCGAGTGGGGGTAGGTTATTTGTACATACGGCTGTGATTGCGAACTTCTTCCAAGCCTCTTTTGAGGAGGCCTGCGTGACGGTCTGCGCATCCGTTATGATGGTACGGGAAGACCCGTAGAGAGAGAGTGGGGTTCGGACGATATTCCTGACAGACCCAAAGCGTGCGGTCGGGATCGGTTGAGATCTCGAGCGCAAGGCGGTTTGGAGTACGCCACGGGACAGGGAAGGGCGAAGAAGTAACATGGAGGAGATGATGTGGACGAAGGAGGAGTTAGTCAGCAAAAATACATAACTTATGCCGGGTCGACGTCATCGAACTGGCCGAGACACATTACATAATAATGATCACCGAGGCATCATCTTCGTTGGATCGACGATCCCGACGACCTTGTGCTCCATCGCCAATGCAATCAGACTCTTCTCTCCCCATCTCCTCCAGTCAATCTCAAAAATACCTGTCTTTTCTCCGCACGACCAATTCCAGATTCGTTCTCGAGTCTGGGCCGCAATAATCAGTTCTAGTCTTCCCATGTCTGGACCAGACCTACCTTGACATCATACACGTACAACGAACCGTCTCCACCGCCACTCGCGAGCAGACCGCCATCTGGACTGAACGACAGCGCAAACACATACTTGCCATGGTCTGTGAATACTCTCATGCAGTTCCCTGTCACTGAATCCCACAGCCGCGCTGTGAAATCGAATGACGCCCTGTTACTCACACAATGAGATCAATCCCACTTTATCCTACTTGGCTAACTTACGTTGCGACAAGTTCGTGCTCCCCTGGCTCCGTATTCGGACACCATTTGACGGATGTCAGGCATCGTTTGTGGCCTTTCAGGACAACATGGTGAGATAGCGACTTCTCCGAGTGGAGTTGCTCAATGTTCCATATTCGCGCGGTCGTGTCATCCGAGCACGTAGCCAGGCGTGTGCGCGACGGATTGCATTTGAGCATATTCAATTCCCCTTCGTGCCCTCTATTCCATTGTCAGGTCAAACAGTGCATGTTTCAGCCTAACAACGTACCTTAAAGTTTGGATGGGCTTAGTTCCGTTGAGAGAAACAATATGGACCACACGATCACCCCCGCCACTTGCAAACGTAGAGTCGTCGATCCAATCAACGTCCAGACAACAAGCTTCTGACACGTCTTCTAAGGTCAGTCCCCCATGTTGAATCCAATAATACGCTACCTTCATGGTTTCGATATTGTCGATATAACCTCTTGTTTTTGATGTCCCAGACGCATGATGTGCTGTCCAGGCTTGCAGTGGCTATCCACTGGCCCGAAGGAGAGAACTTGGCAGCGAAAATAGGACCCTTCTAGGTATGAGTATAACCCTTGCGAAAACACGGTATTCGTCTGACCTTGTGGTGGTCGTCTGTGAGATATGACTTTCCTGCAGAGGTACAAATTCGAAGTACTGCGTCGTATGATCCTATCGCAACAAGCGAACCGTCAGGACTCCAGTCGAGAGACGTCAAGTCCGCTTGCTGAGAAACGGCGAGGTTGGCTAACGTCAAGGTTGGCCTCGGCGGGGCGCTTGAAGTACCTTCATGTGGACCGAACGGAACATTCCAATAGTTGATTGTAGCATCGCGTGACCTAACGTGTCAAGTCAAATTAACATTGCAAGCAAGCAATCTACTCAGCGCATACCCTGATACCAGCTGCCCAGGTGTAGTTGGGTTCCAAGCAACGACAAAGACCTGAGAACCTCGTCACAATGGGTTGTCGTCGTACTCACGCGAAGCCTACCTCTGCCTTGTGTGCTTGTAGTAACCTGACTGAGTCGGAACGTTTGGTTTTTGGTTTCTTCACTTCCACGGTTAAGTCCGGCAATTTTGTATCCTTTGGAGTAATGACGGAAGACCCTTGAAATACAAGTCACTATGCGATGCAGACATTTGGCATGATGAACGTACCGTCAATCACCATCGCTGTTTGGTTGTCTTCAGCCTCCTTTCTAGCCCGCTTTTCAACGCGTCCATCCTCCGTGGAGGGCGATATTGACTTTCGTTTGGCGCCAGTCTCAGCGGCTGGGATAGCGATGTTAGACTCTCCGGACTGCTGTGAAAGTAGCGGCGTCGTCGGAGGTGGGTTAATGGAACAGACATGGCGTTCCAGCAAAGAGAAACTGCTCTTGCAGTTCTTGGCGAACGAATCACCTTTCCAGTGAGCCTCGACTTCGGCATACAAAAGTGCCTTTCCAAGACGCTCGACAAGTTCACCGCGCGGGATGTGTTTCTTTATATGATAAGAATGGTCCAACCGACTCTCCATACGTAGCGTAAATGCAGAGTGATGGAAGCCTGAACCAAAGTCAGACTAGACGGACTAGTTGAAGGGCTGCGTACCGGAGTCTTGGAAATAGGCATGTATGAGGCAGTTGACCTCATCGGCAGTGATGGTGATGGGGACCGTCATGGTAGTCCGCAATGCCTTCGTATATGCGGAGTTGGAAAACAATGTGTTTTCCAGAATATCGCACTCAGCCAGCGACCACGAAAGAACGAACGGCAGGAATTTGTTCTGATCGTTGTGCTCACTTAGTGTGGAGAGACTGACCATCCCCCGTCTGCTTTTCGCTCGAGTGATTGAGAGACCGAGTTCGTTGACTCCACCACGTGAGAAGGGAGCGAGTCCGACGGGCCCGGGTGCCGGCTCACAGATAACACCCTTCCCAAGCCTCCTTACCCATGCCTGAGTATTCAGAATTCGACATCGATGCGCCCTCCGACGACGACTACGAGGCTTACGAAGGCCCCGATGCCTACCTTGAGGGCGATGATAATGCGTTTGAGCTCGAAATCGATCAAGACGATGATTCTGCTCACTCGGAAGCACAATCGCGGCCGGGCACAGCGATTGAACACATCTTGCATTGTAAGTGTCCTGCTGCATGTCTTTCTGACTCTTCGCGCATATCACTTGTTAGCGTTGTTTGACCTTCAGCACTTGCAACGTGGTCATGGCACCACCGAAAGAATGACCGGCTCCGCCGTCGATACTGGTGAGATCACCTATGGTGACCTGGTACGCTTCCTGAGGACTGGCCCCTCGTGGGGAGACGGAGATGAAGCAGACGACAACGGGTATTCAGGCGACTCGCATTGGAACAGGCAATGGTACCCTCCCCACACAGAACCTCAGGAGAGGGGAGTAGAGTTGCTTATGAGCGGTGAATTCGGCCGTGTGGGCAACAAACTCAGGTTCAACAAAGGAAGGAGGAATATCTCTCGTTTACTCTTGGATCGGTCGGGCAAACGTGGAGGCATCTCACACAGGGAGGAGCTAGTTACTGTGCGCTTCATTTAGCTTTAGTACCAGTCGTCGCACTCATGCAGCCCTAGCAACTCATACCCAATTCCAATGGGACTGCTGTTGCCTCCCATGGCGCCAACTTATATGCTGGGCAATTTTCCACAGGTGACTAGCTCATATGGTACTGTCTAACGCCCGGCCCCTCATATTCTTATTGGATAGACTCCTCCTTTTTCTATACGTGCTGTCAGGGTTAGCCAATGACTCAACCCGTCTCTATGTGTTCCCTGAGCTGAAGTGTAGCTCCACAGATTTCCGTCTACACGTATATGACATGACATCACCACCAGCCAAGTACTTCAGACCCCAGCGAAACCCAAGGCGCAGAACATCACCCTTTGACCATCAGGATCATGACCACGAGTCGACTCTCAAGGTTCTAAAGACTATACAGGGCCACCCAGGAAGATGGACTATCACCGATTCTCATTTGAGCCCCGACAACGAAAGGCAGGATTTTGATTGCACGATATATGCTCCATCGCTAATCATTGTCTCAGGATGATTTACTCATCTATCGTCAGTAACTTCTTCATAGATAACTGCCATTCACCCCATCCTAATGGAAAATAATAGTCACCTACAGTATATATGACAAGCACGTTGGATTCTTCTACGGTACAGACGCCTATCCGTTTTGCTGATCAAGGCCGTCGTCAATCCAGACCAGTGTGGGGTGCCTACGACGACGACTCCTTTGGTATTTGGAGCTGCAGGTTTTCTGCTGATGGAAAAGAAGTAATCGCAGGCGGGAGTGGCCACATCTTTGGTAGGTGTTTAACACCGTATACCCACACCCGCTGTATTCGTTCACGCACCATCTAGTGTACGACCTCCTGGCCGATCGCAGAACTGTCAAGATTTTAGCACACACGGACGACGTGAACAGCTGTTGTTGGGCTGATACTGCATCAGGGAACGTTTTAATCAGCGCCTCGGACGATACGTTCGTCAAAGTCTGGTAATTATTTATATCCCCTTCCTCTCTTGTTTGTTGAACGATTGTGATCCCTCTCAGGGACAGACGGTCACTCGGAGGATCACCAAAACCATCAGGCGTGCTTGTTGGTCACACTGAGGGAATCACGAATGTCTCTGCCAAGGGAGATGGGAGATATGTCATCTCAAATGGAAAGGACCAGGCGCTTCGGTTATGGGATCTACGCAAGATGCACTGCAGCGAAGAATTTGACACGTTCTCACGCCAAACATATAGATGTCAGGGTTACGACTATCGGTAGGGCCTATTATGGTTTGCGAGATGCTCCTTGCTGATATCTCTGCAAAGATACGGTGAATTCCCGCATCCCCCCCGTCCCGCACATCCCAAGGACTGCAGTGTCATGACCTATCGAGGGCATGCCGTCTTACGCACTCTTATCAGATGCAATTTCAGTCCCGCAGAAACTACCGGGTGCCAATACATTTATTCGGGATCTGCGGATGGAAGGATTCACGTGAGTCAACTGTTTTAGTTCGTTTTGTTGCAATTGACGGACAATTCTGGAAGATCTGGTCGCTAGATGGTCGAGTAGTTCAAACCCTAGATCGTTCGCGAACCCTACCAATGTCATTCGACCCATCTGGCCCTGAGCTAGAGCCCCTATCAGGATCCTGTCCAACAGTGTGCGTACGAGACGTAAGCTGGAGCTCGAAGGTAATGGCCACCACTGCTTTTTGGCAATATTCGATCGCTAATGTGCATTTCAGGAACCTGTGATGATGAGTGTTGGCTGGGAGAGTTCTCAGGTTGGGGGAAGTGTTGTCGCCCGCCATGAATGGAAAGGGCTTTCTAAGATGGCGTATTCGTTGGAAGACTATGCGGAGAAGGAGCGTTCAGAACGAGCCCATGGGGCAGCGAAGCGAGCGGCAGGATGCCGACGTGTTCCCGGCGCATTCGAAGAAGACGACGAGGACGAAGACTAACAATGTCACGGTAGGGGTCGACCTGCCTTTGTACCACACGCACTCTCGTGCCTCTAAACACTACATCGACCACGGTAGACTTGGATGTTTCACAATTTTTTGTCATGTTTTGTACCACGATCACAGCATTGCCACTATGTAGCCGCAGAATCGCATCCACCTTACAATTGTACACACTACAAACGTACACACCAGATAGGCGCCCAGAATCAAACCATGGCCCAACTCTTCGGCTTCCCGCCAGGGTATTTCGTGCTCAGTTCAGCTGCGACCGGTCGCTTGTGGGACGTCAACTCAGACGAAGTGGAAGATGGAACACCAATCAACCTATGGCCGGGAAAAGAACAATCACTCGTAGAAGGTACGAAGACTTGATACACCACCGATCTGAGAATCCGCGGACTCATGAATCCCATCAAGGCTTGAGAAACCCGGAGGCGAACAACCAAGTGTGTGGTAGTCATGTTTTGGTACGACTTTGCGATAAGCTTCCCAGCTGACGGTCTCGCCGTGTTGTTCAGGTATTTTTCATCGATACCTCAGGTGCTTTGTGCTCGCGGTCATCGGGACATGCGATCGACGTTGAGGGTAAGGCCCATCCAATGTCATACAAGATAGCGTGCTGATCGACTTTGGTTTACTCAAGGAGATCGCCTCGTGCTGAGACACAGACGACCGGTTTCCCAGCCGTACCCTAATGCATATTCCCACCCACTTCCACAGTTCTCATACAACGAAGACACGCAGGAGATATCCGTGTCCTTCTCGTGCGATCCCACATACCCACCCCCTGGAGATACTATTTCGAATGGGTGGCGAAGGAGAAGATATGTCTTATCTTCCGTTCCGATGAGGAGGCCCAAATCTTTTATCGATAACGCTTCAGCGTTTCTGTCGGCGACCGTCGCGGTTCCGTTTTCGCTCTTCGCCGGGAGCACATCTGCACAGCCGAAGAGCACGCCGGAAGATGTGTTTGGAGGGGGCATTGATTTGGCGGAGGATGAGATGTTGGAACAAGATCGCGGGGAAGAGGGTGAGGTGGACGATTCTCTCGACCCCCAGAGATTCCTTCGTATTCTTTCGATCGATCAAACAGATGCACCACCACCCAGTGGGACAAACGCGAGGAAACGTAGGCAATGGCAGGTCTTGGCACTCCGTCGATCTGTGGCTCACCGTCGCAACTTGACTCAGTGAAGGAAATGTAACATCGTCACGGTTGTTTCATATAATTACAAACCTG
The DNA here is from genome assembly GCA_038089755.1 of Leccinellum rugosiceps. Lineage (NCBI taxonomy): Eukaryota > Fungi > Basidiomycota > Agaricomycetes > Boletales > Boletaceae > Leccinellum > Leccinellum rugosiceps. The sequence continues at coordinate 14,828 of JBBPLL010000396.1, read as the reverse complement.
TCACACCACTTGCTTATCAACGTCTCAACCACCAGCAGGTTCAATGTGATACTAGCGCCTGTATGATCGATGGATCGATAACGGTTCGTGTGAGCGCATGTGATCGTTTGCAGGACGGTACCTTTTCAGCACTTCGAGATTTCTCATGCTTGCACAGGTGCAATGATAATAGCAACTTTTGGGGTCGCCAACTCTCTTGCCAACTGATTGTTCAATACTTGCCCAGGCACAGTTTCAAGTGACCCGTGAAAAAATCAAAACATGAAGAGCCAGGCAGCCTTTTGTGTCGCTATCACTCTGGCAACAGCAGCCGCTGGCAGTCAGCAGGAACCTCTCCAAGGTTCTGCGGAGACGCCGGTGACACAGTGGCTATCGAAATACGGGCAGCAAATCGACCTACCTTTCTCGGGGCCGTTGTCTTTCTCGCATGCAGAATACGCCCGTTGTCTCGAGAGCGAATCCGCCACCTTTGATATTGCTATTCTAGGCATGCCATTCGACACCGGTACATCTTATCGTCCTGGTGCACGCTTTGGACCGTATGCTATCCGCTCAGGTAGCAGGCGCCAAAGGCCGGCTCGAGGCTACACGTTAGCGTGGGGGAACAACCCTTACCTGCAGGGTCTGAAAATCCTTGACTGTGGAGACGTACGTCGAGGTCGGACATGACTCGGACGCTTCTCGTTAACACAGTGTCTAGGTCCCTGCCACCCCCTTTGACAATGCACTGGCAATGGACCAGATGGAAGTGGCGTATTCTACACTGCTTGCGAGGCCGCTCGCATCAGACCAATCCGTCTGGCCCCAGGGAGCCCTTATGGCGAAAGATGGTCACGAGCATCCGAGAATCATCAGGTAATAACGACGGTCATATGTCTCAGTCCGCCACTCCCTCACACGATAGTTGCAGTCTCGGCGGTGACCACACCATTGTGCTTCCCATTCTCCGTGCGCTCAATAAAGTCTATGGGCCTGTTTCCGTGATTCATTTCGATGCACATCTTGACACGTGGAGCGGATACCCTGGTGCTGTGACGGAGCAGTCGCAAATCACCCATGGCACGTTTTTCTACGTTGCGAGCCAGGAAGGTCTCCTCGCCAACACTAGCATCCATGCCGGCATTCGGTGCAAACTTGAAGTGAGCACGCAGCACCCAGAGAATGCTGGACTTTTTGATTGAACGCCTTAACCAGGGCATCGATGATATCGAGAACGACGAATCAGTGGGATTCCATTTCATAACCAGTGACGACATCGATGATTATGGCGTCACGTCCATCATCGAGCGGATCAGAAAGCGAGTCGGGGATACGCCAGTGTACCTGAGGTTCGATTTCAACTTTTTCCAAAAATGAATATGAGACTGATTCTCTCGCATACACAGTCTTGACATTGATGTGATCGGTATGCGCGGTTGTCTCTGAGTTGGCGTGTACTAACCACTGCCGATAGATCCCGGCCTAGCACCCGGAAGTGAGTTTTCTACCTTTTCGCACTCGATCCAAAGTGTTCACTGTGATCGTAGCCGGTACCCCCGAAGCTGGGGGATGGACGAGTAGAGAAGTCAAGCGTATCATCAGAGGGTTGGCCGGTTTGAATTTCGTGTTCGTACTCGTGCAGTGCCTCTTCGAGTTTTCCTCCACACGACCTTATGCTATAACTCTTTTTTCAGTGGAGCGGACGTTGTCGAAGTCGCACCTGCGTATGATCATGGTAGGACTCACATTATTCCGACCCCGGAGAGTTCTGACGAAAGACGTGTAGCTGAGATCACTGCTACTGCAGCAGCGGACATTGTTCATGACTTCCTCTCGATGTTCATGTTTTCGGAGCCACCCAAACCCACCAATCTCCGAAGATCGTGGCCGGCGCCGAAGGATGAACTCTGAACATCGTCGTTCCAGGTAATTATGCTGATACTGATCCAGATGTTTCAGACCTAATAGCCGGAATACCCATGGCTATCGTAAAATGGATTTGGAGTACGCTTATGCTAGCCTATATGGAGTCATTCGATGATCTGACAATGTATATTTCGATGTGATGGAAGCAATCAGAGTCAGCCAATCTTATAATAATACGATGGGTATCGGTCTGAAGTCATACAAAGATCGTCCTACAAAGGTCCGTATGACAAAGGACAGTGGTTGTTTGAGTCGCCAGTGGCACTCGTTTTCTCCATCAGCCCTTGCTTCCCCAATGACCGGGAATGTCTGTTGGACCAGATTGATACGCTGGGGGGCCGTCACTGTATTGCACCGAGTCTGGAGGGGCCATTACGAAGTTGCTCCTTGCACCTCTCGGTCCTCTGACAGGACTCTGCGTATCGATCGGAGCCGGCGACCGCGTTAGCGGAGGGGGTGTTGGGTTTGAAGGGGTCTGGTAATGCCCGTAATAAGGGTCGCTGTAAGGGTCGTTAATTGGGGTAGTAGTCGCTCCGTATGCACCCCCGTAACCGGTATTAGGTGGAAGGGTGGGACTTCTGGGGGTATGGTATGGTGATGCATATGCTGCTTGAGAAGGGTTTCCAACCATAGCGGCTGTAGCGTTGTAAGTGTCCACATTGAACGCATCGTATTGATCGTAGGGTGCGTGGGATTGTTGAACGGGCTGGTCATCTGAAGACACATGAGAAACGGCACACAAAGGAGGCGAAATGAAACCTACAGGGAGTAGCTGCGGGGTTATGACCATACGCCTGAGGACTGTACGGATCGTTGTTATACTGATTGTTTGAAGTAGAGTCGTACATAGATGCTACCGGAACCGCGGGAGGGATCGCAGTGATGGAAGATGGGGGATACAAGGAGGGGGTGGTGGTGGTGGTGGTATGTGTGCGATTAGTAGCGCGACGTTGTGGTCCCGGAGAATAGGATGAAACATTGTTGTACTCGTCCACAGCACGAGTGCCGGGGGCAGCCTGTATATACCCAGCATGAGCTCGTGCTCCCATGTGAGGACTTCCGGACACGCTCTGGTTATCGCGGTAGGGTGCGTTGTCTTCGTATACTTCATCTCCATCCACGCGGGCCTTGAGGGGTTGGGATGGATCATACTCGTGGAAGGCAGGGAGGCCAACCTCAGGCTGGGCTTGGCGAGCCTTACGGTCCGCCTCTGCTTTGACAGCATCGAGGCGCAGCTGCTCTCCGTCGCCATAACCATTTGAACCGATAGCAGTACCGGGTTTTCCTCCCCACGCGTCACGCGGACGGCGCCTAAGGCAGCATCTGCCCAGGCCGAAGAAGCAGCCGCTGAAGAAGAGAAGAACCCAGGCGGCAAGAGTGAGCCAGACGGCATTGCCGATCGATGCTGAACCGTTTTGCACCGAATTCATGCGAGATTTTGCGACGAAAAAGATGGCGATGTCAAATATGAATGCTACAAGGGCGACAGTGGCAGCAAAACCGGATATGCAACTGCTGAAACAAGTCATGGCCATCTCACGGACGTGGGCGAGAAGGCCGAAAAGGGCAGCGATGGCGGCAAGGCCAAATGCAACGATGTGAAGTACGAGGACGTAAGTGAGCCATTTGACGACGACCTGGGGAATCTGGATGGTTGTGTCGCCGACGAGGGCGTTCACATCTTGGCAAGGGGGTAAGGACAGCGGTCGAGCAGAGAGAAGACGACTGACTGAGCTCATATCCGACGGTAGCGTTTGAGCAGGTAGTAGTTGCACCCACGGTGGTGCAATATCCCAACGTGCCAAAGGTGATATCGCCATTCACGTTGTCGGCAGAAAGGGAGGCCTTGAGGAAGTACACAGACTTTATGAGGGGTACTGAGAAGGATACGACTGCGAGGATGACGGTCGCAGTGAGGGTGACCAGAAACCCAGGTGTCGCTGGTCTGATGAGACTGCTCATGTTGCGATGCGAGGAGAGGAAAGAGAGGAGAATTATTGGTTAGGTTGTGTGGCTGTGCAGCGCAGGCGGTGCGCAGTACTAATTGCGATGCCAACACAGAAAGTTCAACGTCTTGTTCTCTCCCCTGACCACCTTTCCGTTGTCGATCGTACCCTTCCACTCGAACCCGTTCTTCTCAAACACCCGCTTGCTCCCCTCGTTCCCCGTAAACGTGTACCCCACCATGTACTCCACACCCATCCTTGGAATACCCCAGTTATTTATTACCATCACCATCGCTGCGCTCATGATTCCCCGTCCGTGATGCGATGACATGAGACAATCTGGCGCAGCCTCTTAGCACACTCCTCTCTCGAACCCAAGGCGGTACTTACATCCAAATGTCCACACGATGCTCGGATCCCCGGCCTCTTTTCCGTCGTTCTCCTCCACCGCTTTCTTCCTCTCATCTGGGTCGAGCACTTCCTCCATCTGCGCACGGTGGATCCAGATGTCCCCGAGACAGACGTCTGTGCCGTCCGGGCGAACCTCCCTTATGTATCGGACCGGGCATATTCCTACTGCTTTCAGTGGGCCGTCTGGGTTCAGCCGCTCTTCTTCTTTCAACTCGGCCAGGACATCATCGCTTTGCTTCACGATGACTGCTAACCATTCCTCCGCGTGCTTGTCAAGGTAGGGAACTGGCGGATTTTCTAACCACGTCACCACTTTGGGATCATTCATGATGGACACGAGACTCTTGGCGTCGTTTGGACGTGGAGGCGTTAGAATGATGTTATCGTTGGGAGCGGGTAACCGAAGGAAGGGCTCCCCAGTATGCGGATTAATCTCGAGTGGATACAGCTGGCTGCGTGACATGATGAGATTTGTTGATGCCATACGACTTACTGGGTACCAGTCTTATATCCTGAAGGGATCGAGTCAGGACGAATCACTTTCGAATAGATTACTGATCGAGGCGATGCAGCGAATCGGGGTGAAAGGGTTGAGTGTGTCTAAAACAGTAAAGTTCTATATTCTCCACCGCAAAGATCAAGGGTCACTTGCTTGCCGGAAATGCTTCGCGCGCGATCCTGATAGCATTTCCGACCTCTCCTGTGTTGGTGCCAACGCCCTGTGCACCGTCCTCCTTCCCACCAGCCTAGATCGTGATTTCGTCAGCTCACTCAATGTGACGTGTTGGCAATGTGCTTACCTTGCCACCCAATATCTCTGTCACCTTAGCAGCCCACGTCCGCGCGTCAAATCCTTTCGCCCGGACATCTTCGGGCACATAATTCGCGTGTGCCACCTTACCACCCTCCGCGTTGACACTGAATACATACACGGCTTTCCCAAGCTTTTTGCCTTGCGCAACGAGGTTTTGAAGGATCTATTTTTTCGCGGCAACGATCAGCATTTCATTTCGGACATCATGGCTTCCTGAAGTAACTCACTTTCGAGTTACCATCTACATCAACATTGGCAAAGTAGCCCGGGGCATCTGGGTTTTCGTTGAAATAAGCGACCAGTGCATCGACCGCCTGCGGTAAATTCAACATCTGTTGATATATCTCGAGGCGGAATGACCTACCGATTTGTTACGTGCAGCTTCCTTCTCCTTCACCTGCTTGTCGAAAGCCTTTCGAATTGTTCCTAAGTGTTCTTTCAACCCGGCTTTGATCAAAACTGAAATGTCCGCTTGTCCGAGTTCCTGGGATGTGCGTCGGCGACACGTCGAAAAAAAGAGATAATCCGGCTCACCACTCCAAGAGCTTTGAGACCAGCGTCCTTCTCGCTCCCTGAGCTAGCTTCGAGTATATCGAGACGAGTCTTGAACTCGTTCGCAATGCGCGTCGCCTCCTGGGCCTCTTGCCCAGTAATGGCAGTTATCCGTCTGATACCTTTGGCGATTCCCGATTCCTCGATAATCACAAAGTCCTTGATGTCGCCTGTCTTTGCAACGTGCGTACCTCCACAGAACTCGATGCTGGTACTTCGCCATTTCGGATTCTCGAGATCCTTTGCGACTTCGTCGACATCGTACCCTAGCACAACCAACCGCACCGGATCTGGGTACGCTTCACCGAAGACCGCGCGAAGGCCAGGGACTTTATAACCGGAATTAAGATCAATGTCTTTGCTGTACACCTTGACATTTTTCCTAATCCAATCCACACTCATAGACTCAATCGTTGCAAGTTCTGCAAGTGCAATCTGAGTTTTGTGTGAAAAGTCAAACCGCAACTTCGTAGGGGCGACAAGAGAGCCTTTCTGGTCGATATGATCACCAAGCACCTCGCGGAGGCTGAAGTTAAGAATGTGCGTCGCAGTGTGGTTACTACGCAGTGGCCATCGACGTAGTTCATCGTAAGAGGAGATGACTTCGTCCCCGACGTTCAGCTGGCCATACTTGAGATGACCTGTATGCAGGACATAGCCACTGTAAGCCTGGACGTTTGTCACTTCGAAATCGCATGCATCATCGATGACGATGTTCCCGGTGTCGTACTCTTGGCCTCCGGCCTCTGCATAGAAACTCGTGCGATCAAGGAGAATGCCAAAGTTGGCACCGTCAGGAATTCCGGCAGTGGATCCAAGGAATTCGCGGCTATAATAAATGCCCTTCACTATTGCGGTAACATTTCCGAGCTCTACAGCAGACGATGAGATTCATGCACAAGCGTCAGACAGACGGATGGCACTGACGGTATTTGGGCGAATCATCTGTTTTGGGTATTGCATCGTTCTTTTCTAATGCCGCAAGATCATGGACGTCAAGCTTGACACTATCCGCCTTGTCCCTCTTGAACGTGCCCTTGCTCGCCTCCTTTGATCGCTCCTGAGCAGTTTCGAACTCTTTCTCATTGATAGTCAGGGAAAGCTCTTCAGCCATGAGACGCGTCAGATCGACGGGGAAACCAAAAGTGTCGTATAGACGCCAAACATCGGCGCCGTTCAGTATCTGGGAGCCAGCCTCTCTAGTACGGGAAGCATATTGGTCAAAGAGCTTCTCGCCGCGATCTAGTGTTCGCGAGAAGGATTCTTCTTCCTCATCAAGAATCTCCTTGATTGCTTCCTGCTTCTTTCGAAGTTCGGGGAAGACATCACCCTGGAAGACAATCAGTGCGTCACGAGAACCAAGGAGGAGATTAGCAGACCATTTGTTCGACGACAACGGGCATGAGGGATGAGAAGAACGAGCCTATGGGTGCACCAAGCTTTTTTCTGACATATCGACAGCCACGGCGAAGGATACGTCGGAGAACATAGCCTCGACCGACGTTGTTTGGCATGCCGCCGTCGCTCAGGGCAAATGAGAGGGTTCGCACGTGATCGGCGATGACGCGGTAGGCAGTGTCGATTCCGTCGACATCTTCAGCACCAAACTTGCCAGTGTACGGTGGTGCACCGCTAAGCTCTTGGATCTTGTCCATGATCGGCTGAAAAACATCTGTATCATAGTTGGACAGCTTGTTCTGGAGGACAGAGACGACGCGCTCGAAGCCCATTCCGGTGTCTACGTGCTTCGCTGGAAGAGGTTTAAGGGAACCGTCTTCCTCACGATTAAATTGGATAAAGACGTTGTTCCAGATTTCGACGACTGTCGGGTCGTCACCGTCGACTAGATGGGGAACCTCGCGACCACCTATTCGATCGACATGAACCTCACTGAGATCGTGGTGAGTATGGACTACAAGGGGTATCTGGTGGATTTACCTGCAGGGACCACATGGGCCAGTGGGACCCATTTCTGCAAGGGCAAGTCAGGTAGAAGTAGGGATGAAAAAGAGGAATAGTACCCCAGAAATTGAACTTTGACGGAATAACATGGGTAGGATCCATGCCTAGATCAAGCCAAGTTTGCATGGCTTCGTCGTCACATGGGATGTTGTTCTGCGGGTCGCCAGCATAGTAGGTGACGTAGAGCCGCTCTTTTGGGAGCTTGTAGACTTGCGTTAAAAGTTCCCAGCTAAACGTGATGGCTTCTTTCTGCAATGATAGAAAGATGAGGGGAGCAGCAGAGATGAGGAAAAGGGCACGAGCCTTGAAGTAATCTCCAAAGGACCAATTGCCAAGCATCTCGAAGAAAGTGTGATGGTAAGAGTCCTTTCCGACATCCTCGAGATCTGTGACGAGGTGAGCATATGGATAATGAGGCCATGGAGGGACGAGACCATTGTGTTTTCCGCCAGCTCTGATACACTTTTGGCTGTTGTACGCACGCCTGAGCTTGCCATGCTCTGAATTGGGATCGACGGTGCCAAGGAAAATGGGCTTGTACTGGGACGGGTGAGGACGGTGTTCGGATGAATAGAGGCACGAGACGGACCTGGTTCATGCCGGCATTTGCGAAGAGAAGGGTTGGGTCATCGTAAGGAATAGTGGAGGAGGAGGGGACGAAGGTGTGGTCCTTGCTGCGAAAGTGTGCAAAGAACTCATCGCGAACTCTACGGGCGGGCCACGGGCCGTTGTAGGAGGATGCCATTCTCGAGCGGAACTTGGGGATGATGGCAAGTGATCGATAACCTCTCATTAACAAACCTTTGTTCCAAATTCCAAACTGGGCCGAGTGACTCGGTCACGGAGATTAGATTAGATAACCACGTGCACGTGCACATTGACACCGTCTACCTGCCCTGAATGAGATCGATAATCCAGTCAGACCGAGAAAACATGACTTTGATCCTCTCACCGAGCTACGGTCCCGGTGATTTCAACCGACCCACTTAAGACCTCCTAGTACTTTGTAACTTTTAGACATCCATCATGGTGTAAGTCCCCTATCTCACTCCCTGCACCGTACCCTCACCCTCATCGTCGTGCCCATCAGTAACTTCACAACAGGTGAGATCGTCTCTCTTCCCGCATCCGATCCATACCTCATCGTAATTTAGACCAAGTTCGTGCCCTCATGGACCGGCCCACCAACATCCGTAACATGAGTGTCATTGCCCATGGTCGGTGTTTTTTTCGACATCCCCTATATCGCTGTCTGATCTAACCCGCCAGTCGATCATGGAAAATCCACCCTCACCGACTCCCTCGTCTCCAAGGCTGGTATCATCGCGTCAGCAAAGGCGGGAGAAGTGCGTTTCACAGATACCCGTGAAGACGAAAAGGAGCGTGGCATCACCATCAAATCGACCGCCATCTCTATGTACTTTGAAATGAACAAGGAAGACGTCGATATTATCAAGCAAAAGACGGAAGGTATGCGCTACCATCCATGCTTGTATTTCCCACTTCTCACCGCACCGACCACGTCAGGTAACGAGTTCTTGATCAACTTGATCGACTCACCCGGTCACGTCGACTTCTCTTCGGAGGTTACCGCCGCCCTCCGTGTTACGGACGGTGCTCTCGTCGTCGTCGACTGTATCGAAGGTGTCTGCGTACAGACAGAAACCGTCTTGCGTCAGGCCCTTACAGAACGTATCAAACCCGTCGTCGTCATCAACAAGGTCGACCGTGCTCTCCTCGAGCTCCAAGTTCAGAAGGAAGACCTTTACCAGTCCTTCCAGCGCACAGTCGAGACAGTCAATGTCATCATCTCGACTTACCATGACGTTGCCCTCGGTGACGTCCAGGTCTATCCTGAAAAAGGCACCGTCGCCTTCGCTTCTGGCCTCCACGGATGGGGCTTCACCCTTCGCCAGTTTGCTGGCAGGTACTCCAAAAAATTCGGTGTTCCAAAGGATAAGCTCATTACCAAGCTATGGGGAGATAACTTCTTCAATCCCGTAACCCGCAAGTGGTCGACAAAGTCTTCGGATGCAGATGGCAAGCCTCTCGAGCGTGCCTTCAATATGTTCGTGCTCGACCCGATATTCAAGGTCTTTGATGCCGTTATCAAAAACAAGAAGGAGGCGACTGAGACCATGTGCGAGAAGCTCGAGATCAAGCTTACTCCCGAGGACAAGGAATCTGCCGACACCCCCAAGGCCCTTCTCAAGACGATTATGAGGAAGTTCTTGCCCGCCGGGGAGGCTCTTCTGGAGATGATAGTTATCCACCTACCTTCTCCTGCTACCGCTCAACGCTATCGTGTCGAGACCCTGTACGAGGGACCTATGGATGACGAGTCAGCTATTGGCATACGTGACTGCGATCCCAAGGCACCTCTCGTTCTCTACGTCTCCAAGATGGTCCCCACATCCGACAAGGGTCGCTTCTATGCGTTTGGTCGTGTCTTCTCCGGAACTGTCCGCGCCGGTCCCAAGATTCGCATCCAAGGACCTAACTATGTTCCTGGAAAGAAGGAAGACTTATTTATCAAATCCGTTCAACGTACCGTACTCATGATGGGTCGCTATATCGAACCTATCGAGGACTGTCCCGCCGGTAACATCATCGGTCTCGTCGGCATCGATCAGTTCTTGCTTAAGAGCGGCACCCTTACTACTTCCGAAACTGCTCACAACATGAAGGTCATGAAGTTCTCCGTCTCCCCTGTCGTTCAGGTCGCAGTTGAAGTCAAGAACGCTTCCGATCTACCAAAGCTTGTTGAGGGTCTCAAACGTCTTTCCAAGTCCGATCCTTGTGTCCAGGCTTGGATTGCTGAGACTGGTGAGCACATCGTCGCTGGTGCTGGGGAGCTTCACTTGGAGATTTGCTTGAAGGTTAGTCGTACCACTTCTGTACCATTCGCTCTCTTTTCAATTTTGGCTGTAGGACCTGCAAGAGGACCATGCAGGTGTTCCTCTCAAGATTTCGGACCCTGTCGTAGGTTACCGCGAAACCGTGAAGACAGAATCTTCCATCGTTGCCCTCTCTAAGTCACAGAACAAGCACAACCGTCTATATGCGAAGGCTTGTCCGCTCGATGAGGAGCTTACCAAGGCCATTGAGGCTGGCACCATCAGTGCACGCGACGATTTCAAGGCCCGCGCTCGCATTCTTGCTGATGAATATGGTTGGGATGTCACCGATGCAAGGAAAATCTGGTGTTTCGGTCCCGAGACTACTGGACCTAACCTGTTAGTCGATGTCACGAAGGGTGTGCAGTACCTCAACGAAATCAAGGATTCTTGTATTGCTGCATTCCAGTGGGCAACAAAGGAAGGCGTCTGTGCTGAAGAGAATATGCGTGGTGTCCGTGTGAACGTCATGGATGTGACGGTAAGCTCAGCACAGCCACGCTAGCTATGGCCTTTTAACTTACGTCATCTTTAGTTGCACACTGATGCTATCCACCGCGGTGGCGGTCAAATCATCCCAACGTGCCGACGTGTATGCTATGCGGCCTGCCTCCTTGCCACACCAGGTCTTCAGGAGCCCGTCTACCTCGGTACAGTGTATCCCATTCCTCGGTCCGACCGTATCTCTGACTTCCGTCTTAGTCGAGATTCAATGTCCTGAGAACGCCATTGGTGGTATTTACAGTACGCTGAACAAGCGTCGTGGTCAAGTCTTCAGCGAAGAGCAGAGGCCCGGAACACCAATGTTCACTGTCAAGGCATACCTGCCTGTCATGGAGTCATTCGGTTTCAACGGTGACCTCCGTTCACAAACCGCGGGGCAAGCTTTCCCTCAGAGCGTATTCGACCACTGGGAGATCATGAACGGCTGTTAGTGATCCATTCTGAGTCGATATTTTAATACTGATTTGATACCATTACAGCTCCTATTGACAAGGGCAGCAAGCTCGAAGAACTCGTCAAGGGTATCCGTACACGCAAGGGTCTCAAGGTACGCGATGTACTGTGAGCCCCTTCTCTAACAACTGCTAACGAATCCCGGTTCGTAGCCCGACATTCCTCCCCTCGATTACTATTACGACAAGTTGTAATCGGTTTCTGAATACTGGATGCTCTAAAACCAGATTACCATAGTCTAGGGGTCTGTTGTTAGCTGTTGCGACCCAACAATTTATGTGTCTTTTGTGTTTCATCGTGATGCCATCTGCTTGGTGAGGCTTTGAGGCATACGATGTTTAAGCTTGATAAAGGGGAACTTATCAAACTGATGGATATCGATATTGTTGGCTGGACGAGACGGCCCGGTGGTGGGGCTCTCGGTACCGCCTTGGTAAACAAGTCATCATGCATCGTGACTCGAGTTCATTCGGTTGGTGACTCAGAGTTTGGCGTGCACATATGCAGATTCTGATAAAGCCAGGACATCCAAGTGCGAGCGGAAGCCACACATCACCGCTAAAAATCTTTCTGAAAGGATGCCGAGCGTTGTTGACTCCGATCTAGGGACTGTACCAGGCATCCAGGCATATCTCACAAAGCACCCAGAATTCGCTGCTCACACAGTCGAGAAGCTCTCCGGGGGACTAGGCAATTTCACGTATAGGATACACCTCCTTGGAGCCATCGGCGGATGCAAGACTCTTGTTCTAAAATATGCACCTCCATATGCCGCTTCGTCAGGGGGAAGTTTTCCATTGGACCAGAAACGCCAGGTAACGATTAACCCGTGCTGAATACCCTGTTGTGCTCACAGTAAATCAAAGATTGTCGAAGTACAGGCACTCCGTCTGGCAAGAAGTCAGCTGTCCACTGCTAGTACCCCCGCGTTCCTGAAGGTCCCTGCCGTCCATCTATTCGACGAAGGATGTCATGTCATAATTATGGAGGACGCAGGGGAAGATTGTCGGACTCTGAAGGAAGTCCTCATCGAAGAAAGTTTGCCGAGGGAGGTCTCGGAGCAGATTGGAGCAGTCTTGGGCAAGTTCATCAGCGGTGTCCATGCTTGGAACCAGAATCCTGACACGGATCTGAACATGTTTGCAAATAACGAGATCGGGAAGTATATTTCGGCCCTCGTGACTTATGGACGCCTCGAGTCCACGTTGACCGAGAAGCACGACCTCCCCGCACTGGCAGATCCATTGCTGGGTATCCCTGATGCAAAGATGACGACGATATCGAAGGTGGTAGAAAGGTTGCAACAAGCCATCTATGCTGCATCTGCATGCGATCCCATGACGCACGGAGATCTCTGGCCAGGCAATCTGGTCTTGTCGTTTAAACGCAGGATGGACGGGACCATAGAAGGCGTGGAGAAACTATATGTCCTGGACTGGGAACTCGCTAAGACCGGGTTACCCGGGCTAGACCTTGGTCAGCTTTGTGCAGAGTTGTATATCCTTTCCAAGTTCTATCCGGCACGGGAGGAATCGACTCAGACGATGATCGAGTCTTTTTTGGGAGCCTACAGGGAACAGAGGGGAGAGGATACTGGACTTGCGAGAACAGTCTTGAGCCATATTGGCGTGCACGCAGTGGCGTGGACTCCGCGTGTAAGCTCTTGGTCTGGGAGAGAGAAAACGAGGGAAGTGGTAGAAAGGGGGGTAGAGATGCTCGTCCTGGGTGAGGAGGGATCTGAGTTATCCTTGAAAACCAGTATCGTAGGGCCACTTCTCTATCAGTGAAGGACATTGCTGCTGGGTTTGCAATTGAGACTCATCAGCAAACCAACCCTTGTATTGGCAGACCTGTACAGACACTACAGAAAACTACAGCAAGGTACCTAGTAATACAGATCTGTACAGAAAAATAGGGGAAACACAACTCAATAATTTTAGTATTAATATAGGCTGAATTTTTTATAGGCTATTGTCTATATATGTATAAGCTTCTCAGAAAATTTTCAGAGGTATAGATATAAATGTGGTTGTGTTATGACTCAAATACTTTCAACCAAATGTGGCTGTGTAAAGGTCTGCCCACTGATTCGGAATGATGAGGATGGGAAAAGGAAGAGTGGAACAACTATTTCTGGCACTGGCACTATCGGTCTTTTTTTGTGGTTGTGTCTGCATGATCACAACTTACAGTAGCTATGGTGAATGGTGTGTAGTACTTACTTCATGTCTGAGACTCTGTAGCATAGAGGCTTACTATCATGAATCACTGGCATGATGAGTGGTCTAGTATTACAGCCTGAGGAGTTCTCGAGAGGGGCTTACTAGACTGAATCAAGCTTGTTTTGGAGGCAAACATTATCAACATACATAACTTGAAGGATGTTATGGTTTTGGTCCATCCTGAGGGTATTCCCACGGTGGAGGCTACATTTATGACACGGGACTATCCATTTTCTCTCTATCTCCTCGAGAATGATGCGTTCATCATAGACACTCCTGTTTAGATGGACACGTGCTTCTGGTCCTTTTATATACTTCTCTCCTTAGGTAGTACACATACCATTTCCTTTTCCGCTCTTCTCTCTCTCTCTATTATGCGTACACCTTCCTTTTATGTCCTCCTTTCTCTCACTGCTACACACACAGCTTGGTCTGTGCACTGTACCTCTACCTATAAATACCCAGTGTAGCACGATGGTGTTCCTTAGTTAGTTCTACGCAATCTAGCGTCTTTCTACCTCATCATCCACTTGAGATTCTCTCTTGTGAGACCTTCTACTGCAGTCGCCCAGAAGCCTTGCCATTGGCTTCCAACCGCTAGCCCTTGCCCCACTGACGCGACTCCAAGTCTTTGTGAGTTCCTCGCGGGTAGATAGGTAGCATTCCTCGTGAGCCCCTGGAGCATCTACTCTCAGGGTAGAGTCGAGAAGACATCCACTGGAGGACGTATATCTTTAGGAAGACGCAAGCGTAACAAAAGAACTAACTATCTCTTTGCCTCCTGCTGTCTAGCAGACCGCCTTGCCCACCATTTCATCCCGCAATGTTTTCAGAGCCCACTCCCCCGACGAAGAACGTCACCCCCGTTCCTCGTTCCCCGCCGCCTGTCCTCTCGCTCGCCCATCAGCAGAGGAAGCCGAACTCGATCTCCAACGTCGAATTCGCGCTGCCACTATTTCCCCACCCCCTTGCATTCCCACACCCCCAGCTCCACCCTCTCCTTCCTGCTCCCGCTCCCCCGCTCAGGCCAGAGTAGTTTCTGGTATGCCTTCCAAGTTAAAGGCAGGACTCCCAGATGATTTCTCGGGAGATAGCAAGGATGCTAATCACTGGTTGTTGGCCATGAAGGCCTATTTTACGATTAATGCGGCTCTCTACACAG
>JBBPLL010000395.1:0-26898 GCA_038089755.1 Leccinellum rugosiceps | reverse complement strand
AACTTAGTTTTCGAAGTTTTCCCAAGCTGTGGGTAGGGTATCAGGGGCTGTTTCCCACATTTCGTTTTCTGTCCAATTTTGGTCATTTTCCCAAGGAGTTCCATTGATGTTTGTATTTTCGTCTGGAATTTTGATGATGGTTCTCCGGAGTGCGAGTCGATATGTTTTTCCTGGTGTTTGTATTACTATCTCAGCTCCAAGTTCCTTTTGGAGATAGAGATAGGCAGCGATGAAGGCGATGGTGATAGTGTATACATAAAGTGTTGCAATGATTACCACTATCATAAAGAGGTGATACTCACGAAGAGACCAGCAACTCTTTTCTGTAAATGCAATACCATGTCATGGGCACAGACGTGGGTCGATAGGTAGAGTTGAGAAACCAGATTTGCCTGGCTTCGGCACAGATTTAGTTCTGCAAGACTGTGTATCTTATTTTAAATCAAAGAGTGCACAATTCAATTCTTTCTCTCAATGCAAGTGGGTGGCTGCTCTTCCTCAAATGGGAACTAATGACCACCAAAGCAAACATACAGAGAGGTACTTCGTAACACAGTGGAGATTGCAGTTGTGGTCTACGCCAGTTAAAGTCCTGGGACTGCTATCCAAGCATGGTTCTTTATACTCGAAGTGAGTATGAGACAATCCCCTTAATGCTAGGGTCCGCATGTAATGATGAAAAATAAAGTGGGTGACACATGTACCGGTGTCTGGTGAGGTGGGTAGTAAAGTAGTCTTGTTCTAATGAAGGCAACCCTTTGCACCAATAACGGCACTAGGCACCTCACACTAAAACTTAACAAGAAGAGGGGACTGTCATGGAAGGGGAATTCCAACCAGAACAAGACTGGCTTGTTCGGTTGCTGCATTCAAGTATATATACTACTGATACATGTGCACAGACCATGCTGTGTCTGACAATAAGCTATCTAATACTACTATATATGGTTAGAGTGTTCTCACGAGTGTGGGAATATTCCCATACATGAGGTGTACATGTGTAAGTCCAGACTATGATGTCATAGATAAAGAGATAAGTGATGAGGTCACGTGATGGATGACTAAGCGGGTCACATGACTTGTTCCATACAAGGGTCGAAAGAATAAGTGAAAAGGGTACAATATGTGGTACCAGATGTGCATGTCGTACAATAAAGTTAGAGGCGAAAATGAGGTTTGCAACACTTAAGCAATTGGAGGCCAATGTCAAGGCCTCTGGGCAATCGCTCGGGGTCTCGCAAGAATGGGAGTTCAAGCGGATGACAAGATAGAATATGCTAAATTGTGTAGAACTAGCTAAGGGACACCATCGTGCTACAGCAGGTATTTATCGGTATGAGTACAGTGCACAGACCAAGCTGTGTGCATAGCAGTGAAAGAAAGAGAGATAAAAAAAGGAAAGGTGTACATGTAATACGATGAGAGAGGGAAGTATAAAAGGAAATGGTACATGTACTACCAGGAGAGAGGAAAGTATATGAGGAAAGAAGTCACATGTCTGCCTAAATGGGAGTGTCTATGATGAACACATCATTCTCAAGAAGATAAAGGGAAAAAGGGTAGTCCCGAGTTGTGAAGGTAGCCTCTACCATGGGAATACCGTCTGGGTGAACCAAAACCGTAACAAACCTCAGTCCTTGGGCATGTGCCTACATCCTTTGTCCTTAGTATAGCTCACAAGTAGCTGCCCTTCGTCCTCAGTATCCTCATCATCTCGAACCTCTGCAACCCTTCGAGATTCCTTAGCCCTTAGCACTCAGCCCCCCTAGATCCCTATGATCCTCTAGGGTCCCTTTGTGCCTTAGCCTTAGCCTCCTCACCCTCTGAGTGAGTCCTCAAAGTCTATGGCCAATCCTACCCAGACCAGTTGTAACAGGAATGTGACAGAAAGTGGTGATGGTGATGTTGTCATGTCAATTTATTCTCTGAAAATGACAGGATGTGAGGTGTACATTCTGAAATGTGGCAGAGAGTGTTGTTGCTGATGTTGCCATGTCCATTCATTCTCTGCAAATGACAGGATGTGAGTTATGCATTGTAAAATGTCATGAATGTGCTAGAGAGTGGTGATACTGATATTGCCATGTCCATTTATTCTCTGCAAATGACAGTGGGTGAGTTGTGCATTATGGAATACTATGGCAGAGTGGTGATGCTATGTAATGTTGCCATTTCCATTCATTCTCTGCAAATGGCAGTGGGTGAGTTGTGTATTGTAGAATGTGAAAGAGAGTGGTGATACCGATGTTGCCATGTCCTTTCATTCTCTGCATACATATAATAGTCTGTGAGTTGTGCATTGTGGAATATGGCAGAGAGTGGTCATGCTGATATTGCCATGTCTATTCATTCTTTATTATTCTTAGTTTGTGAGTTGAGTTGTGCATTGCAGAATTTGGCAGAGAGTGGTGATGCTGATGTTGCCATGTCCATTTATTCTCTGCAAATGACAGTATGTGAGTTGTTCTTTGTGGAATGTGACAGAGAGTGGTGATGCTAATATTGCCATATCCATTTATTCTCTGCAAATGATAGTATGTGAGTTGTGCATTGTGAAATGTGGCAGAGAGTAGTGATGCTGATATTTCCATGTTTGTTCATTCTTTGGAAATGACAGGGAGTGAGTTGTGCATTGTGGAGTATGGAAAAGAGTGGTAATGCTAATATTTCCATGTTCATTCATTCTCTGCAAATGACAGTCTGTGAGTTGTGCATTATGGAATGTGCCAGAGAGTAATGATAGTGCTGATGTTGCCATGTTCTTTCATTCTCTGGAAATGACAGGATGTGAGTTGTGCATTATGGAATATAGAATATGGCAGAGTGGTGATGCTGATGTTGCCATGTCTTTTCATTATCTGCAAATAATAGCAAGTGAGTTGTGGATTGTGGATTGTGGCAGAGGTGGTGATGCTGATGTTGTCATATCCATTCATTCTCTGAAAATGGTAGAAAGTGAGTTGTACATTGTGGAATGTGGCAGAGAGTGGTGATGCTAATGCTGCCATGTCCCTTTATTCTCTGCAAATGACAGTATGTGAGTTGTGCATTGTGGAAGTGGCAGAGAATGGTAATGCTAATTTTGCCATCAATCATTCTTTGCATATGACAGAAAGTGAGTTGTGTGTTGTGGAATGTGACAGAGAGTGGTGATGCTGATGTTGCATTGTCCATTCATTCTCTGAAAATAACAGGGAGTGAGTTATGTATTATGCAGTGTAGCAGAGTGGTGATGCTAATGTTCCATTCATTCTTTACAAATGACAGTATGTGAGTTGTGCATTGTGGAATATGCCATAGAGTGGTAACACTGATGTTTCCATGTCTATTCTTCCTCTGCAAATAACAGAATGTGAGTTATGCATTGTGGAATATGCCAGAGAGAACAATGCTGATGTTTCCATGTCCATTCATTCTGTGCAAATGATAGTCTATAAGTTATGCATTGTGGAATGTGGCAGAGAGTGGTGATACTGATGTTACCATGTCCATTTATTCTCTGCAAATGACAGGAAGTGAGTTGTGCATGGTGGAATGTGACAAAGAGTGGTGATACTAATGTTGCCATGTCCATTCATTATTATTATTCTTAGTTTGTAAGTTATGCATCGTGACATATTTTCTACACTAATATTAATGATAATACCATCATTTTGCCTCACTTTCACATACCAGCAGGTAAGTTATACCTCATTTGTCTTTTTTTTCACATAAACATTTAACATGATTGTTTTTAGGAGGTATGTTTTATCATATTATGTTTTGATTTCATTGCCATTATTGATGCCCATTTTCAACTCACTTTTCTCTTGATTGATTTAGTTGGTGAGCTTTATAATACAATATAATGAAATTATGTATAACATTTCATTCATTCTCTTTTATTCATTCTAGACTGTGAGTTATGTTTTACTAACAAATAATGGTTACATTCTAACTGCTCATTTTGGATACTTAAAGAAGGTATATAATGACATAAGATGAATCTTTAATATACTGATGCCAAATATATATTTCCCTTTCAGCAGGTAGGCACTATATTTGATTTAATTTCACTGTCAATTCACTAACTACTTGCTAATTTCAAGACTGTATGTTGTTGTATATTACTTTTGGCCATATACAAGTTGTGCTCATTTCATATTGTGCTTAAAATATTGTGTTATTATTTGCAGGGTGTGAGTTCTTCCTATGTGATTATATTTTGATATCTGATCAGTGATCAATTATTATTATATATCCATTTTAGTGTGTGAGTGTTTAATGTACAAATTCAAAGTCATCCATCTTTTATTATTGTTTATAGATGGTGAATTTGTTTTCATATTGTCTGGTTTTTATTTACACATGTCAACCCAATTTGTCATCATGACACAGACTATTCACAATACAATGGTATGTGAATTCTTTCTGCTATTTCTTGGTTATAATATTTTATTATTCAGTCCAATCTTAATACTGAGGAATCTTCCATTCTGAAGCACAACAATATTGTGAATTCCTCATTAACTTCATATTGTATGCGATTGAAATTGAAATTCATAGATAAATCTTGGTACATGGCAGCAAATTCTTCTGAATGCAATTGGTATATTTTTTTTTTCACTGACAAGTTGTGGTTTGGAAGGAAATAAAATAACATTGTGCTGCTATATAGATGTACTCCTCATTCTAGAACATTCCTTCTATCTTTTCCATCAAAAGGATTCTCAATCCCTCCAATCTGCTGCTAAAAAATACAAAAAATCAAACATACCCAATAAGGTGAAATCAGCAATGAAGGGTGTTTTTAATCAGTATGACAAGGCATCAAAAGAAGAAAAGGTAGATATGATTTTGAATGTCATTCTTGAGAACCAGATGAGTATGTTAAACACATGTTTAACTTTTTATATAATAACACTCTATGCTCAGCAATGTGAAGAGCTTCTTCTTGCATGGAATCCAGAACACCAAGTTCTTTGAAGAAGACAAGTTAGATGTGACAAAAGAGGAAAGAAAATTGGTTAAAACAACAAAGAATCTATAGAATGTGTTCCCAAATCATGTTGCATCCATCCATGTAAAGTTCATGAGTGATTTTTTTGTGAAGAGAATCAAGAAGTGAAACATAGACAGCAGCAAAAAGATCATCACTATTCCATATAATTTGAAGCTGGAAGCACTGACATCTACCAAAGTGCTTTGCATATTGATGGCAACACTTCATATTCCAGAATTTACATCTCCAACTGTGACCCTCTGGGCCCATTGAATTGCAATCCAATCTACAACTTACCTGCACAATGCATCTACTACATGGAAAGGTCCTAAGATGGATCATCACAAGGAAGATCAAGGTGAAACACCACATATCACTGTTAGTAGGTTATTACAACCTTGGTGGATACAGCAAAGCCATGGTATTTTTCAGGGAAAGACAAGAGGGGGTAGGGAAAAGTAAATAGTAAAAATAAAAATAACAATAAAAAGAATGAGCATGGCCAAAAGACTGTATGGTGCAAAGAAAAGAGGAAAAAAGCACCCTCGACCTCACCTATCAGTCTGCCACAGCCTCGGCCCTAATTTTAAAACTGGCATGGCCTCCACACATATCTCGCCAGAATCGCTTCGAACCCGTCTGTGTCCCTCATACTTTCGGACGGAGGCAGCACAGCGATGGTAGCCACCAGCGACCCGGCAACAACAGTGGGTGACCTGGGCACCCGCTCCCCACACTCCTTCTTGGCAAAGGTTGATGCTGCGCGCCGCCTCCGATCCTCGGCGGACCCCCCACTCGTCGCAGTCGCACTCACAGGCGACAGTGCCGGACTCTGTGAATGCACAGGGGCGAAGCCCCCCACCATCATGATTGCCGTTGTCGTCGTGCTCACCATAGTCGAAGCAGTCGTGGGAGCAAATGCACCGCCGGCAGTACGCGACCACCATCCTCCCTCGGCATGCGGAACCACAGGAGAACCTGTCCTCGCAGAGTGCGCATGCAGCTTTGCACATTCCTCTGCCTCTTGCCCCCATTGTCCCTTCTTGCGCGCTTCTTCCATTGCAGCAGCCTGCTCCTGCTCGCATTGTCGACACTGTTCCACCAACCATTCCTCCTTTTGCCATTTCCTTTCTGCCTCGGCCTCTTCCGTCGCATGTTGTTCTGTAATCTGGGGTCAGTCCCGCTACATACCGACTCATCAACCAAGAAAACTCACCCGCCTCGGCTCTCTCCCAGTCCTCCACTTCCCTCCACGCAGCTTCCTCTGCTGCTTCCCGCTCCCTCTTCTCCTCATATGCAGCCCTCCTTTTGTCCTTGTCCTCCTCCATCTGCCCCACCGCCCGTCGTCTCTGATACTCCTCGCACACAGCCAACAACGTCTCCCGATGTGTCTGATACTCTCCCCGCATCCGGCTCAGCCGCTTCCTGGTCACCATACCCCGGTTATGCGTCTCCAGGCTGTTCTCTACTCGTGCTTTTTGCAGCACCTCAAAGGTCTCACGATCCGTGGCCTATTGTTCTGCATAGCCTTGTGCGAGCAGTGGACACTCTTCTTTGCGATATGGACACTCGATGTGGTCGATCCGCTTAACAGCGATCCACAAACGCTCATACGTACCCTTTTCCTCCATTTCCAGCTGCTCGACTTGGAGACGCATCAGTCTGTCCTTGCTCAAGTCCTCCGTGTCCTAGACAAACGTAGGACGTACCGCGATCGACACCTTGAGTCCACCGCGCTTCATCAAGTCCTGTGCGAGCTCCTTGGCCTCTTCTGTCTTCATCGACCCGATTTCCCGTCGCGCACACTCGATTTCCTTCTTTTGCTCCTCGATCAGCTTCTTGGTGCGCGTAAGCTCCGCCCGGTGGGACGCCTCCTCCTTTTCTTTGCGTACGCTCAGTTCCGAGGGCAGCTCTTGGTGGCGTATGACGAGCGCTTTGCGCAGACAGAGGGCACGCCGTTCAGCGTAGGCTGCAGCGACAAATTCAGCGAACTGGGTGGCTTGTTCATCGGGGGAGAGCACTGGCTCTGGGTCGATCACGCGCACAGCGTTATGGAGCGTCGTTAACAGGGAACTCAGGTACGCAGGGGCTCGACTGAGGACGGCTGGACAGTAGTGTTGTCCGTGGGGGCGAGAGGCTGCGCAGACTGGAGACGCTGGATCTGTCAGAGTGGGCAAATGGCTCTTCGATGAAGAATATGGTCTCCATACCATGGTCTGCACTGATACGGAGCCCACCGCGGCGTGCGCAGCTCATGACGTATGCCTCGACTTGTTCGGCCCAAAGCCGTCGAGGGGCTTGACCAGGTCAGGGAGGGTGCTCACTTTGAGGGTGCTGTATACCTGGAAGAGTTGAGAGAGGAGGCGGGACAGCAGGGCACGGGAGAGGAGTGGCCGGTAGCCGGCATATGGTGAATCGCTGGCACACAGTGAGGAGAGGAGGGGCGCGTGGATGCCCAGGATAATTGGGTCGAAAGGTCTTCGAGAGGGCCACAGAGGATCTTGATTGGTGTTGGGGAGAGGTGGAGGACGTCTCTCGAAAGCTGAAAAAGACAAGTGGGGGAGTGTTAGTGAAGAGACAGCGACTTACAGTATCTTTGAGGGGTCCTGCGCGAGTGGGTATCTTGGGTAGCCTAAGGAGGGCAGCCGGACGGTTACTCTTGGAACGGGTGTCGTCTTCGTCGATATGCTGCCCGACTGGGACTGTGAGTGCACTAACGAGGACCTGGCCTGCGAGACGGGACATTTCCTCGTTGGATCTACTGCTGGCGAGGAATATCTTGGTGAGCTTGTCATAGTAATTTGACATCATTTCTGGGCGTGTGGATATCCTCGACGGAGCGGAACGCTTCTTGCCAGAGGTCGAGTTCGACTCAGCGGAGGTGTTGAGGCGGGCAAAGCGGATGTCGAGGTGGTGCTGGAGGATGTCCGGGTCCGATAGAATGGGCTTGGTGGGTATACTGGCGAGGTGAAGACAGATTGTCTCGTACAAGCGACGGAGCTCGACCTTGCGCTGGTGCTTGAGACAGAAGTGGAAGGCCTGCTGTGCGACTTGCTGGGTGAAGGGTGAAGGGTAAGAGATTCGAACTGGAGGGCAGGGTAGGGGGTACTCACCTGGTAAATGGTCTCGAGACGAGCGTTATGCTTGAGTGTCTCGAGAGAAGTGAGGTAACTCTCCCACACGAGCCAAGGGGTGACGAGCGCTCCGAGTCTCCAACGAAGGAAAGTGGGGTAGGACCAGGGGAAAGAGAATATCCTCTTCTCTCAACGGGTGACTAAACGGTTTGTCGAGTTATATCCACCGCAATGACCGCGAGCGGCACCAACACAGCAAGCCGAGTAGTTGAACTAAAAAAAACCATCTCTGCTGTGGCGGGGAGAGAAACAAGGGTTTCTTCCACAAAAATGCTTCGTTATAAGTGTGTTGAGCCCTTCTACAACTGGGTTGGATGATGCCATGTCTCCGTTGGTTCGAAACATGATCAGCGGTGACTCACTGGGAACCTGTTTAGCTTCAGTAAATTAGTTATTGCGACAGCTGCTATACCCCTTTGGTAAGGATGCGGAGAGGGGCGTCGACCGTGTCAAACGATGCTCCATAGATAACGGCCAACTTCGGGACAACTTATATCCAGGACTATGCTCCTTGGTGCTGAGACGCACACCTCTCCAAAGATAACTTTCCATGAAAGTGTCGAATTAGCGGGATTCAATGTCGGTTCATTGTGATGTAGAACACTGCAGACGAAATACTGAAAGTGGAAGAACGAACGCAGTTAGCTACTTGCAGAAGTTGGCGCGCACTGCGCTCCTTCCAGCTCCAGCGGCTCGGGGATCGAGATGTTGATTCTCAGAAGGTTTTGCTTAGGGAGACAGTCAGTATCGAACATGCATTGTCATCAGTAACTCACTTGGCAAAGAAGGAGTTCAAGGTGCAGTGAGTTACGTCCGAATCATAGCTCCGGAGACCTCTGGGACCAGCTGGATGGAGCCCAGAGCAGGATGCTGATGTTGGGCGACAAATCATGATCAGCAGATAAGCTGGAAATAGACTCCACGAACAGTCCGACTCGCTACCGTGCTCCTTGAATCGGCCCCTTCAATCAAGTACCCATCAACCTTTTTTTCATTCCCGTGACAATGCACGAACTAGCCGACACCGATTGACGGTCCCCTGCCGTATACTAGTACGTGTTCGATGAGCAGTGCAAACTTCTGTGGAATCAAGAGCTATTATTGGAGAGCTTGAGGCCCGAGGTTCGTCAAATTGAGCCTTCATGATTGTGGTAAAGTTGAAGTTGGAGGATGGCTGTGCCACAACGCTTACTTTGGACCAGGCACATTTATAGGGGCTTCCATGATAATCTAGTAATGATCCATGATCTTCACACTACGGTGACCAGCCCGAGACTGAAAGAGGAAATGCTGAAGCGAAGCATTCCGTCGATAGACTCTCTTTTAGACGAGCTGGTCACCAGACTAACTACGTCACGTCACGTCACGTCATGAGCGACGAGCACTTGCATCGATTGATCGGCCGATCACTATTTTCGATTCAAGACGGCTTAAATGAAATCAACTGACCATACAGCCAACTAAAACCTCAGCGCAAATGAATTTCTTCCCATCAGAAATTAGTAGCGCCATACACATGAGTAAGAACTCTTGACGACCATGTCCGTCATGGTTTCCTCAGCTTCTCTTGGCATGGCACTCAGGCTGCCAAGAAGAAGATTCCGACACATATAACACGGTGCAGAACTCGAAGGAGATAGTGTCTCCACATCCTGACGACTCGGAATCTCTACTGCAGAAATGGAGTTGTCCTCCGCTTCGATCGCTCGGCTCGCAGTGTTGGTACCGATTGCGGTGGTCGCCGTAGACACAATTCGACGCATTGTCCAAACGCACATCGAGAGAAAGGGATATCCCCTTCCACCAGGCCCGACTCCACTTCCCATCGTCGGAAGCGCCTTCTCTGTTAATACAGACGAACCCTGGGTAACTTATACCCAATGGCGGGCCAAATATGGTGAGCGCAGCGCCGAGTGATTCGATGATCCATGAACCTGACGACGCGCAGGTGATATAATGTACCTAAGACTTATGGACTCGGACATTATCGTCCTCAATTCACTTTCTGTCGCAAATGACCTCCTCGAGAAGCGGTCTCAGATCTATTCAAATCGTCCTTCCATGGCGACTGTCGACCCGTGAGCACACATGTCACTCCTTCTGGAGACAAACCTAACATTTTCCTAGGTATGGACATGACTGCAACTTTGCATTTATGCACTACAGCGACCATTGGAGGTTGTGCCGCCGGATATTCCATCAAACCTTCCGCGCCGAAAATTCCCTGAGCTTCCGTCCGATGCAGCTTCGCCGAGCACGACAGCTGGTCACAAATATGATTGACGAACCGGACCGATACGAGTTCCATTTTGCTACGTAAGTGCGTTCGTTTGGATGTCAGTTATCATCCTGAAGAGTCAAATATGTGTAGATTTGCCGCAGCGGTAGCCATGTCTGCGCTTTATGATTATGATCCAAGTCCTCGGAACGACCCTATGGTGACCATTGTCGACAACTACCTCCAGGCTTCCGTCCCATCATTGACACCAGAGAAGTCCGTCCTCCTCAAGACATTCCCGTTTTGTGAGTGCTTCTATGTGAACTCGGAAAATGCACTTGCTTTAATATTTGGCGGTAAAAGTACTCCATATGCCGGACTGGCTTCCCGGGTCGTGGATCAAACGTGAGGCCAATGAGGCGTATGCGTTGAGGAACAAACTGCTGGCTATGCCATATCAATATGTCCAGAAACGCATGGTACGCCTTGAGGTTGGTGCAAAAGAAATGATATCAACTAACGTGATGGTGGTATTGTAGGCATCTGGAGAGCACATCAACCCTGCAATGGTGTCGGACCACATTATTCGAATGGAATCCATGGATGATTCGTCTCGTCCCATCTATGAGAAGGGTGTTCAAGAGGGAGCTGCATCTGCGTTGATCGGTAAGCTTTTCTCTGAGAAAGACAAAATCTGCAATAATACATCGTACACACAGGCGGTACGGAAACGGTCTGTGGTTAACTTTATATGACGGGTGCATTGCTCACAAAATACGCAGACGAGCTCGGTATTAAGCATTTTCACGCTTGCAATGGTTGAGAACCCGCATTTGTGGAAACGTGCTCAGGCAGAAATCGACGCTGCCATAGGTACCGACAGACTGCCAGAGTTTGAGGACAAAGAAAGTTTGCCGTTTGTGGAAGCTATCATGCGAGAAACGTTGAGATGGAGGCCCGTTGTACCCTTATGTACGTGCTCGGAAGCAAGGCTCTACTAAGAGTATGCACCGATAATCTCTTGAAGGCATTCCGCATGCGGCCACGTCTAGCGATGTTTATAACGGTTACTATATCCCCAAAGGTATGATTCCTTTGCGTATTCTTGTGTTCACGTTTTGACATACTGGATGTTTTATTAGGGGCAACGGTCTTTGCAAACGGTTGGTAAGTCATACGTACACTTGACATGACTGTCGGTGAACCTACAGGGTATTATTCACTACCGACCTGCAGGGCAATGTCACGGGATGAAGTTCGATATCCAGACGGAGATAAATTCAAGCCAGAGAGATTCTTGAATGCAGACGGGACGTTGACGGCGGACGACCCGGGTGACTTCGTATTCGGATTTGGTAGGCGATCTTGTCCAGGTAGGTGATGCACCGACAACCTCCGCTTTCCGGCTCATGCAACATTCTACCAGGCAGGCACACGGGGCTTGCTTCCATCTGGTGCACGCTCGCCACCATGTTGGCGACGCTTGATTTCAACCTGGCCAAGGATGCGAACGGGAAGGAGGTCCCGTTTACGCCAACGTACGTAAACGGTGTAACGCAGTGAGTCTGAATACCTCGTGTTCTGGGTTCCCATTTTCACACAACTAACTCATGGCAGGCATCCCGCTCATTTCCCTTGTCGAATCGCCCCTCGTGCACACATCACCAAAGAATATCTCAAACGCACGTTAGCACAGTGATGAGAGGTAGACTTACCTCGTTTGTTCTGTACTGCAGCGCTGTCCACTAAGTTTAGAGCGTATGTGTGTTGTAGAAGTGTCGATGGACAGAGAATCCTACAAAGATAGTCGTTAGAGGACCTACCTTGATACTGTACCATTCCGATGAAATCTTTGGATTTGGGAGGGCGGGCCCGTACAAGTTTCACCGGCGATCCGATCGAAAGGTTTGTCCCGAGTGATGCTCCGTGATTAGGGATCGTGGGTACACAAAGGGTAGTCAAGATGTTGCCTGCCCTAAAGTCTGTACGGTAACGAGCAATATCTGGCTTTGACTCGTCAGCATCTCCTCCTCCTCCTCCTCGTCCCAAACCCATCTTGAAGCATTAATTTGCTTCTTTCCTCCGCCCGCCTCTCATCCCAAATGGCGTCGCAGCCCTCCCAGCAATACGCGTGTAAGTTTACAGAACAGTTAAAGCTCGCTCGTCTGACCGCCACCTGTTAGTCCGTGCTCAAAAGAACCTTGGTCTCGTCGGGGGATCGCCAGATTATGTCCCCGTCTCTGGGTTCGCAGCTCCCGATGTCCCAGCTCGCACCTATCACTACAGCAATGACGGAAGGTTGTTTGCATATGGCCTGCCAACAGTGTACGTCCTGCCTCATGTCACACTCGCCTTGTTCTTCAATCTCCGTTGACACATTAATCATTTTGATCCAGTGTTCGCATCTTTCAAGCAGAGGGTGCAAAGCTATTGCAGGAACTGAACATCCCTAACGTCGTCGAGCTCCAGTTCTCGCCCCGCGGAACCTACATCTCCACCTGGGAACGCCCTGGTACGTACACAACCGACCTCGTCGCAGCCTCGTGTTCACCACACCGTCCGATAATCGATTTTATCTTTTTTTTCCCACCCCCCGCAGTCAAGCTTGAGGACGGCGCGCAGCACAAGAACCTCCGCATCTTCTCCGCCTCCACAGGTGAAGAGTTAATCGCCTTTACTCAAAAGTCTCAAGAAGGCTGGGATTTGCAGTACACCATCTCGGAGTCACATGCCGTTCGCCTTGTCTCACAGGAGGTGCAGGTATTCCGTCCTGCCGAGTGGGGCAAAGGCGTGGTCGACAAACTCAGGGTCGAAGGCGCGTCAATGGTATCGCTCAGTCCCGGGTTGAATCCGTTCGTCGCGGTTTTTGTTGCAGAGAAAAAGGTTCGTTTCAGTACCGTTGTCGCGTGCTCATTTCTCAACGCCCAACAGGGTGCTCCTGCTAGCATCAAGATTTATGGTCTTCTTGCCCTTTCGGGCACGCCGACGTGTGCAAAGAACTTTTACAAGGCCGATCGTGCCCAGATCAAGTGGAACGACCTCGGGACACAAGCCCTCGTCGTCACACAGACGGAGGTAGACAACTCCAACATGAGTTATTATGGAGAGACCTCCATGTATCTTCTGAGTGCTGCTGGCAATTTTGATTGTCGTGTCACTCTCGACAAAGAGGGTCCTATTCACGACGTCGCATGGAGCCCCAACAGCAAAGAGTTTGGAGTCGTCTATGGTTGTGAGTCGGCTTCTCTGCCATGTGATCATTCGATAGCTCAACCCTTTCCCGACAGTTATGCCTGCCAAATCGATGCTCTTTGATCAACGCGTCCGCACGCTCCACGACTTTGGTTCGGCGCCACACAATACCATATCGTTCAATCCCCAAGGACGTCTTCTGTTCCTAGCCGGATTTGGTAACCTCGCAGGCAAGATCGATGTCATTGACCGACGCACACTCAACAAGATATGCACCATCGATGCGCCAAACACGTCTTACTGCTCTTGGTCACCTGATGGACGTTTCCTGCTGACCGCGACGCTTTCTCCTCGTCTGCGCGTCGACAACGGGATCAAGATCTGGCACGCGACCGGTCCACTCGTCCATGTCCAGGCAATCGACGAGCTATATCAGGCCAGCTGGCGCCCAACGCCCGTCGACCAGGCCCCTGCCTTTGGACAGACCATCCCGTCAGCACCCCAACCATCTGCGAGCGTTCTGACTGCTGCGCTGACCTCGAAACCTGCGGCTGCCAAACCCGCTGGTGCTTATCGTCCCCCTGGTGCTCGTGGGCTTGCGACGCCGGCGATCTTCAAGCGAGAAGACGAGGGTGGGGCACCGCGGATGCCCATGGGGAACGGCAGTGCGACGCCGCCGAGGGGATATAGTCGTAGTCCAAATCCGCCTGGAAGTATGATGACGAACGGGGTCAATGGGCACGGACAAGGAGGACGTCGACACGTGCCCGGTGCTGCACCGCGGACGCCGCCGGCTGCGGGTGACCAAGGACAAGGACAAGGACAAGGAGGACAAGGGCCGGAGAAGAAGCGGAAGAAGAAGGAGTTGAAGAAAAAGAGCGACAAGGGCGAGGCGTCAGGTACGGCAACGCCGGTCGGGGTTGGGTCTGCGAGGCCGTCGTTGGACGTGTTGACGAACGGGTTGTTGGAAGTGGTGGCAAACGGCGGCGAAAATGGCGTCAAGGCCGAGACGGGGACAGCGGGAGAGCCTGCGATGACGTCGGTGCCGCCGACACCTGGCGCGGAGCAGTTGGATCCGGCCGCGAAGAAGGTGCGGAATCTGAACAAGAAGGTGGGCGTCTGTCGTTGTCGGTCTTGTGATTGACAAACTCACATTTGTTACAGCTCAAGGCGATCGAGGAGCTCAAGGAAAAGGCGAAACGGGGCGAGCGTCTCGAGGTGACGCAGATCAAGAAGATGGAGGGCGAGGTGGAGATTCGGAAGGAATTGGCGAGTCTCGGGATCACTGGATGATCGATAGATGATGGCTGATTTATGCATGATGATGATCAACTCCGAGCCAGTCGTAGTCGTCGCTGGGTCGCCCTGCTATAACCCTAATACGTATTTGGCATCAGCAATCATGCACAACTTGGTCGTCTCTATACACGATATGTAGCGCAACATTTGGATGTTTCTTCCTTCTCATGAAATCTACGGGCCTTTTTGGTTGTATCATCCTGGTCCGCATTGTCGAAGAAAGAAGATAGAGAAAAAAGCACAACATGACTCAACGTCCTTGCCATGTAGAACATCGAGTTTTTGATACACTAACGAGATGAACAAAATAACGAGATGAACAAAATCGAATGAGACAGTGTGCGACATAGTTGAAGGGACGATCTCTCCAACTCTAACCTGGGCCCTTCTGCCCTCATGACTTGAGCAACCACGGCTTATTGGCGAGCGTCCAGTCGTCAATGATCTTCCAGAAATGAGCCACCACCGATTTGTCGACGTGTCTCCGGTGCGGGTCAATCTAGGAGAACAGGGTGAGATCGCCGGCGAGAGAAAGAAGGCCCAAACACAAGACGACACACCTTGAGCTCCGTCACGTTCCAATTCTTGATCTTGGCATTGGGCGGATCGTTGGCCCACGTAAAGTATATCCCCTTGACTATCCACGGACCGTTACATACCAAAGGAAAAAAGATAAGAGAGAACGCGCGACCGACCATGATGAAACAGCGTCCGCGGCTCATTCCATTTGTACGGCCGAAACTGCCACGCTTGCCCCGTCGTCATCACGCACACGACCCGTTCCCACGCGTCCGCGCCAAACTTTTGGAGCGCGTCCGTGCTGTCCACGATAAAGTATCGCTGGACCGTGCCCCCGCCGCCACCACTGCTCGACGATCCACCGTGGGAAGACGCAGATGATGAGGACGGGCCGGTGGGTGCGGACGAAAAGGCAGCAGAGGCAGGGTCGCGCCGTCGGTCGATGTGGAGGAGATCTTCGACACGGGGATTGCCGGCTGCGGCTGAGCGTTCGCGTGCGGTGGCCGAGGGTTCGAACCTAGAGGCGAATTGGGAGTGAGTACGAGTCGTATGGGGCGCAAAGTATGCGTGGACGACACGCGACCGAGAGCAAGAGGGGCAACCTACACAGCTTCTTGCAAGAACCGCTTCACGTTGTACATGGTGATCAACGCCGTGGGCGACGAGGAGATCATGATGATCGGGAACATGTTTTCTGTTCGAAGAAAAATATTGGCACGCGTGAAGAGCATTGTACCTAGGGCTGAAACTGGAGACGCACTGGCTTTACGCGCTTGCATGGGCGGACCAGCAGAAGGTGCAGGCGTAGCTGCACTGCCGGGTTTGACATCCCGAAGCCTCTTCAGTCGTTCAGTGAAGCTGGTGTGCAGAACCGAAAAGTTCTAGTTCGAGCATGGCATCAGCAACCAGCATGCCCACCAATAAAAAAAAAGGACACACGTTGGGTTTGGTGCCTCTCAAGACAGTATTCCTATCTCGCAACTCGACCTCGTTTTGCTTTATGCGCTTGACGACTTCCACGTCCTGTGCGTCGGCAACGTATCGACGTTTGGAGGGCGACGGCGCGTCAGCGGAATGTGCATGCGAAGCACGTTTAGGCGTCACAGAGGAGGGCGCTGCAGTCGTCGTCGTGCTCCGACGAGGCGGCGTCCCCGGGGGCGTCGTCGACTCTAATGACCAAGTAAGCAACCGAAAATGCACACACGGAGCCAGACTCACCGTTCGCCAACGGTCTTATGCGTTCGAGATCGGCGACTTTGCCCTCCAACCACTCCACGAGGCTCTTGCGCTCGGTGACGCTGACGAAGCCGACGGTGAGACCACTCTCGCGCGCTTGGCGCATATACTCTGCTCCTGGTGCATCACGGAGGAGCCAGGCGAGGTAAACAGCCTCGAGGGTGTACACGTCGGCGGCGTTGGACCCGCCGGGCTTGGTGTAGCGAGTCGGGGAGGCTTTTGGGAGGGAGTGGGCGGTGCCGAGTGCGAGGTGGGTCGCAGTGAGGAGGGTCTCGGCTGGCTGGCCTTGAGCGAGATACGAAATGGACGTTTTAGATTTGATCGCCTGGCGGAGGGCGAGCAGCGCGTCCCCACGTTCGTCCATCGTCGTGGTCGACTAAAGTACTACTACTGATGACTAATCAACCGATACTTTTATTTTCACCACCCACAAAAACACAGAACACAAAAAGTCATGATAACAACGTCCACGAAACCACTTCAGTCGTCGTTTGTCGTTTGTCGTGGTTCGTACGGGCGTCTATGTTGCGCTTCGGCTCCAGTAAACAAATCTTGCTTGTTCGAGAACACCGCGATACAGATCGTCGTCGAATCCAACGCATTGCAGACCGATGCAGGCGGCGCGCAGAGCCCCCGCGGCATAGAGCTGTGACGTTTCGTAGTGGTTCTGAGGCGACACGTTCTTCCGATCGGCCAGAGTATCCTTCACGATTGCCTGCGTCGTCTGCGAAAACACATGTCCTCGCGATCAAACCATCCTGGATATTCTGACAATTTACCTCGGTCGAGAGACACTCCCATTCTTGAACACTGAGATCACCCATCCGGAAAGCCTTGTAGGTACCTGCGTAGTACCACTTTCCGTCCTTGTTATAGAAACACTCTACAAGGATTCATCAGACTGTGCCCAAGCGAAGGCTCGCCTCACCCGTCGCCTTGGCCATCTGACCAATCACATCGACCATGGACCAACGATGCGCCGTCGTCACCCGTGGGTTCGTGCTGCACTTGAAGACAGGCGTAAGAAAGTAGCCATGCTCTTCTCTGTCGGGACACCAGTATGTCGTCTGCTGCGACAAGACTCTGTAGTTTTTTAGTCTATTTTGATCACCGATTCCGACACCCGAGGAGATGAGCAAATGAACAATGTCACAAGAAAGTCCTCACAAATCCTTGAGAGGCTGGGGGGTGTCAGTGTCACAAAAGCAACTCGGGGTAGACCTACGCCGCAAGCATTTCCGAGGAAGTCGTGTAGCGTATGAGCGGCGTGAATCATGATTGGTTGCAGAGCATCGTCCGGGATACCTGACGGCAAAGGAAGAGCCGCGAGCATCGCTTGTCTCGCAGCGATCGTCCGCTCCGCTGGTCCCTTGGAAAAGACGAGTGCATCCTACACCACGCAGGATGGTTTTAACCGTAAACGACGCATACATGCACTCACCTGACTCTCTCCGTCATCCGTAAGTGTTGGCTCGGCGGGGGGATATGTTAACCTCCTCGCCAGTGCGAGTCTACCAGGTGGTCTATTGACCGTGACCTGTCTGGAGTAAGCCGAGTTGCTTTGCAAGCTGTCTATATGCACGTCGGGCGTGCACGGAGAGTCGTTTGACAACCCTCCTGGGGTATTCGAGGTTCCCTGTGTAAACCCCGCCTAAGGTTGACCATGCTTCTGCTGAGCCAACATTTAGAAGCTAGAATAAACGACAGAACCTGCCTGCTGCTCATCGTGTTCCTCCAACACCTGACCCGGATCCGACTGCGGCTGCGGCGTCCCCGGCAGTTTCATGAAAGTGACTTCAAGATTGGTCGAATTCGCATTAGCCGGGGTCGAAGCTCGTTTCAACGTCTCGAGTTCTCGCTCCAACCGCAATATCGTCACCGCCTTTTGGCGAACGGAAGTGTACGCGTCCTCGAGGCAAGCCACTACGTTATCCCGCGCCACCAATGCCTCCTCCACGCGCAACTTCTCCATCTGGACTGCGAGCAGTACGTCTGCCATGTGCGTTGGGAGTGGTGTGGTGCCAGGGCTCGTCGCATCCTACAGCCGGTGTACACCATTCCAAACGGGGATCACGTCATGTAATGTTATAACGACGGAGGGGTAAAAGTTACCGTGGATGGACTGACGCCCAGGCCGCGGCCTGCTTCGGCGGCGGAGAGTTCGTTCTCCAGATTGTTCTAGCTTACTGGCTTGGACGATGGCGGTCAATTTGTTCGCCGTGTCAGCGGAGATCAAATTTACTGTGTCGCGCGGCAAGAATCGTCGTAAATGATGCACCACAGTATGAACACGAGTCTTGCAGGTACAGAAACTCTAACAAGCATATACTACCAAGCGTACATATATATACAGGGTATACTAGGAGAACGTCCATATAGCACATATATGGTCTGTCAATTAATGCGTATGCGCCTGCCTGGATCCAGAGGCATAGGGAGGCTCCCTCACTCCCGGACCACGCAGCTTCCGGCGATCCCATGGAGGTGCCTGATAATCCGCTCTAACGCCCTCGCTGGGTGATATCTCGTACTTGACTCCGACTCGACCGATGACCATAGACGCCAACAGCGCCGCAAACTTCAGCGCCTCCAGAACGGTGGGAGTGTCGGAGTGCTCAGGTGAGCGGGAAGTCGAAGGCTCGGAGCCGCCCGTGAAGGCACACCGGATGCAGCTCATGAGCGAGCTCGAAGGCTCTGACGAGGGAATAAGAATGGCAGGCTGGGGCTGCTTCAGATGTGTGATCAACCCCAGATGACCGACGACCTCGTCCGTGATCGCAGACGCGCTCTTGCCCCCACCAAACGACACCTTATACTGCCGATCCCATGGATTGTCGCGGAAATCCAACATCACCCAACGCAACGCCCTTGATTCATCATCCTCGCAAGTTACCACGATCGTGGCGATGATGCGCCAGAGCGCTTCGTATGCGGGGAGAGCGCGGTCCAAGTTTGATTGAGAAGACGGTCTTCTGTTAGTACCGACACCGGCACCGGCACCAGCGTTAGTGCGGGGAAGCCACGCGCGCAAGATACCCTGCAGGTCTTCCGGGAGCTTCGAGTTGCTCCGAGCCTTTGCTTGTCCCCCACCGGCGCCAGGCCTCCTGCCCCCCGGGCCAGCATCACGGTCGTCGTAAAAGTCCGACAACGAAGCTGTGACCCGTCGTACGACGTTCGCGTCGATTATGAGGGGATCCACGTTCAGGAACACCACCAAGAACACGCGGAAGGTGATGCAGCGGATAAAGGATGCAAGGTCGACGTCGATCTCGGGGAGGTATTTTTCGATGGCAGCCTTTGATTCGCTAATGAGCGCCTTCCACCTGCAGAGATCGTTCAGATGTAATTTTTTCCCCATATGCCGGAAGTTAGCTTACCTGTCGCTCTCGTTTCTCTGAGGGTTCAGTGCGTTGCTCATGGATGTGGGATGCAGTCCCAGCGCCTATACAGGAATTCGGGTTAACGCCTCGCCAATTTAAAGCGCGCATACACGAGAAACACGTGCAATCAACGTCAAGCCTGCAACCACATAACTCCTGACCGCCAGGAACAGGGGAGGAAGCAGTAACAACACGAAAAATAACATGAACAAGCGCTTTGAAGTGGGAAAGAGGTGCGTAGTTCCTGTGAGTCCGTCCTGTGTGCTGGGCTTAGCTGCCTTATATGCGTACCACCGGCACTCTGATCGTCCGTGGACCGTCATAGTAACATCCGATGCCGCATGGTATCCCTCCGCGTGTACGTTCTGGTGCTGTGGCGTTCCTTCAACTTGATGCTGGACGTAAACGAGATAGACTTCGTCGACTCAGAATGGAGATCTCGAGAGAATAACCCTCACGTCCGCGGAATGGCCTTAGTACCGCACTGCTGCACTTCCTTCCTCGGTAAATTTGCGGGCTTTTGATTGCGCATGGGTCATATTCTGCGTTTCCGTTGGGAGGGAATGGTTCTTCGCTTCCTCCTCCCTGCGGAAATGGACTCTCTGCGCACTAGGTCACACCCCTTCTGATTTGTGATCCGTTGAGAGCCAACTATCGCGCTGACAATCATCTGCTTCCTCGTCCCTCTGAGGAAACATCTGTGCACTTGCTTATACCACATTCTGGCTTGTCAAATCATCGTCTCAGGGCCTCATGGACTGGGGTTTCGGCGACCATAAGACAATGTTGCTTCTATGCGCAGTCAATCAGCTCCGATACCCTGGCATTTCCCCTAGGACGCATTTCGGTATACAATTTTACGGCATGCCTTTCCGCACCGCCTTTCACAGAATTCATACAGGTACCGGTCCCAAAGGGGTGACTGGCGACCTGTGTATCAATCATCAAACCAATTCAAATAACAGCCTCCCCTCGAAGAAGATCGTTCGTATATGCGTTCGATATCTGAAGTTTATATTTCCCAGAGATGGGCCAGTTTGTCCGTCGCAAACACCTTCCAGCCAGTCCACATGGACGCTCTTCAAATCCCGACCTTCAAATTCGCAGGTACGGCAAGACCTGCCTGTATGTGATTTTGAACTGGAGCAGATAACCCACTCCGCTGACCTTATCTAGCCTGCTTCAACTTCCATTCCTCGAGTCGCTTCCCGCCAATCGTCCGCTCCCCCGTGCCCCAGCCCCTCCTCGAGATCCGGCGTAGCCGAATCACTCAGCAGTGCGATGCGATGCACTCCCCAATTGACTTTGCTTATCCTCGAGTTGCTATGCGCGATTCAATCAGCCAGTCATTCTGCGTCATCCTCTTCGCTTAACCTTGCCGGACTGATCTAGTCTGTGTGAAATGTATGAAACAATGAAGGAGCGGCCATAACTCACTTATCAAAGATGAACGCAAGCGGCCTTTTGTGTCACTCTCGCTTCCCCTGTTGGCGTTGCAAGTGAAGAGAAGTCTAAACATCAAACAACACGCTAGAAGCTCGAGCCAAGAGCCTCGAGGCAACAAGGTCCCTCACGGTCTGAGCCTCTTATGGAAATCCATCAAATGAGTTTAAGCAATCACCCATGGGCCAAACAGGTGCGTCAACTGGCCACTATATGCACTTGCTTCGACGTCTGTGAACTTTTCATCTCGGCGTTTACCCGAACACACTTAGGGGCTCTTCCAGCAATCCAATCGGGTCACCCCGGGAGTCCGCTTCAAGGGGCTTTGTAACTAGGATCGACATCGCCTTTCCTTCTGTCACGACACGTGGCGAAAAACCGTCCACGTCCGATCGCCTTTACACTCCTGCTCTTTATCTCCCCCGTCCGAACTGGTCAGTTCGAACGACCGTATCTGAGTGAAGAAAGGCGTCGTCGAAACGAGGGCCACATCGCAAGGGTCATCTGTAGTACACATGGTCCAACATGACCGTGCTGGTGCACTCGACCCTGGAAACGTGTCAAAGACGAGCGGGAGCGGGATTGGATTCTTAGTGAGTGGCACCCCATTTGTCATCCGCGTCACCACTGCCATCGTATTCGTGTTCGTCGCATTTATCGTCTTCGCGGTCGTCTCCGTCTCCTTCTGAGTCTTCTGGACCCGGGTCCAGCCGCCGCGTGCATGAACACCGCCGACGACCGCCGGTTCTGCCCCCACCAAATCCAAGGTCTCCGAGCTTGTCAGTTGTTCCTTGGCTTTGTGCATAGCCCCCACGTCTTGCTCTCACTATCCGATAGGGTTTCCCGTGGAATGTCTGCGGTACGTCTGCTTTCGCGATTTGTATTTCCGGTCCCGGTCTGGATTCGAGTTTGGGTTCGACAAAACCAGCCGCCGCCGCCGCCACGGTGGAGATAGAGAAGGCACGCGATCGCGAAGATGAGAACGGGGACTGCGGAGACTACCCCGGTCATGGTATACTAACTAGCATGGCATGATCGGTATCAGTATCAATGTCGATACGGTGCACTGTGCCAGCCGGCGCAGATATGACGGTCGATCGAGAGAGAACGCATTTCGCAGAGGCTGTTCCCAGTGCGATGTAGTGCAGTGTCGGAGAATGATTCTCAGAAACGCAGTGCGGACGAAGTCTATTCGGTGCGGGAGATCGAGCGGGTTGGACAGATGAATGGAACAACGACGCGTAGAGGTCACGTGTTTTGATTTTCACCCAACTAATTTCTTCAATCGAACTTCAAACGTCCAATCTTGCCTCGCGAGGACGTGTAGGAGAGAAAAACAAGGCGAACCACTGTGGATAACGATAGAGCGGCCCCAGAGCGTCAGAGAGGGAAGTGATTCACACAGAGACGTCATGGGTGGTGAATAAGGGCGGGCATTCCAGTGAGCCATCCTTGTCTTCTGAGCCTAGCTGCTACTATACGGTGGTGGTGGAGAAAGCAAACAAGGATGTGATCGCGATCGCGAAGACGAGAATGAGGAATGTGGGGGATGGCCTTCAAGTTGCTCATGGTGTACTTATCTATGCGTAACCAGTATCAATTTCTGTATCAATGTAGCGCAGCCAGATGCGAATATGATGCTATACTCTTGATCGGAAACGCACCTCGCAGGGGCTGTTCCCACCGGTGCGTGGTAGCTGCGTGGTATTGGCGAACGGGTCTCAGAGGAGCAACGCGTGCCCCAGCACTTCGTCGTCTCTATCATATCGCTTATCCTCTGATCGAGGGAATTCGAGGTCGAGATTTCCTGGTCTAATAGGGTGATTCCCTGACGTCACCGTAAAGGAGGTGCCAAATCGCTCCAGCCAGTTTGAAAAATGGGGCGGTATCTGATTTAGTCAGTCACGATGAGGCTTGGCAATCACAGCAAAGTAACCGTCAACTCACCCGGGAGCCACACCGTAAAATATCATGTACATCCTTCTGTTCCCAATCACCGAAAATCGATTCCTCTCGCTTGATATGTAACAAGGAACTCGGGTACCACCCTACGTGCTGTATCCATACCAGGCTCTGCATCAATCGTTTCTCACTGTGTTGTCTAATATAATGAACATGTCTCACACCTGTGGTTCCACCTTCTCGATGATTCGTTGTTAGAGGGTATGTGAAAATGCACGCGCGTGGTCAGCGCGTGTCTGAGCGGGAA
This sequence comes from Leccinellum rugosiceps, assembly GCA_038089755.1. Classification (NCBI taxonomy): domain Eukaryota; kingdom Fungi; phylum Basidiomycota; class Agaricomycetes; order Boletales; family Boletaceae; genus Leccinellum; species Leccinellum rugosiceps. The sequence continues at coordinate 3,287 of JBBPLL010000395.1, read as the reverse complement.
ACGTGTCCCCTGGTGGTACTCAAGGGTTAGTACATTTGAAGCACAATCAGACTCGGAAGGAAGATGAACGGACGGGTACGATGGTGAAGAGTTGTCGCTTGAGCACGCCAGTCGAGGTTGGTCTACAACTCGCGGAGTCACGTTGCTAGCTCAGTTCTGTGAGATAACAATCAGATAGTGACGCCGAAGCATGGATCTGACCAAAATGTCGAAACGAGATGAGAGAAACCGTCCTCGGAATCCTCGCCGATAGGTGGGTTATTTTGCATGGGGCATGGACCACAAGGTGACACGTGTGCACAAAGGTGAGCGAGGTCTGGATGAAATCGAGCGCCCAGGGCACAGGGTAACTGCGTGAGAGCGGACCAGCGTACACGTGTATGCCAGGCGATAAAGGCGTGAACAGCCAGACTCTCTTTATGCTGGAACCTGACCCAGTATGTATTCCGAATTGCGCTCAAGGCAGAGGAACGGTGAGTAGTACGTAGGCAAGGACATCGACGAACGGCGCTGAGAAGAGTAACAGAGCCGAGTAGGGTCGATGGTCTATTTTCCCTGCCAGTGGACAGCACTCGGCAGGTGCAGACATCGGCGACCAACGAAAGAAAAGTTCTGAGGGATACTCAGGAATCGAATAAAACAAGCCAAGTTGCAACTAATGCGAATCCAGTCGAAATTTTTACTCAAGGCAATATATATTCGGTCGCTTTTCTTGCTGACGGGGAGCATGTGGTGAGCGGGGGAGAGGAAAAGAAAATTCAACGATGGCGAGTGGAGGATGGCAAGGAGGTGGAGAAGCCAATGGACGCTGGGAGTTCCATTTGTGACCTGGAAGTCACACAAGATGGCAAGTGGATCGTCTGCGGGACGTGGGGCGGTCAAGTGATCGTCTGGGATGCAACAAATCACGAAAAGGTGAACGAGTTCAAACTACACAACAGTCACATACGTGCGGTGAACGTCTCACCCGATGGGACCAAAATCGCAACCGGGTCGGATGACAGGACGCTTAGTGTCTGGTCGTTTCCCGTTGGCGAGCGAATCCTCAGCCCATTCAAACATGACCACGAATTGGTTACAGTAAAATTCTCTCCTGACAGGCGATCCATCACCACTGCCACACTCTATCGCTACTCTGTTCGGGTCTACGACAGCAGCGACGGCCGCCTTCTCGCAGACTTTCCAATTCGGGTCGGCAACGAATCCCTCGCCTGGGCAAGCGACTCCAACCGCTTCTTTGCCTTGTCCTGGGACGGGAACATCCACTGTCTCGACGTGTCCACAAAGAAGACGCTCGCAAAATGGCGCATTCACAGCGATGATAAACCTTGGTGTATGGCACTGACATGCAATGACACAATCGTCGCAGCCTCCGCTAATTCGTCGGTCTCACTCTGGGACACTAGGACACGTCAACAAATTGGGATCATCATCCACCACGCCTACAACATCTTGTCTATAGCCATCTCGCCAAGCTATGATATTGCAGTCGCTGGAACCAAGGGAATCACGCTGCGAAATCTTTATGACATCATTCCCTTACCTTATTGTGACAATGTGAGTAACGCTGCTTGTTGTAAGGTCACGTCCTTGTCAATTTGTCCTCTGGCGCAGGTATGCTTGGAGCGAGAAATCCGGTGCTTGAAGGTTGAAAAAACCGTCCTCGAAGACACCGTCCAGTCACTATGTGCACGGAACTCTTGCCAAAGTACGCTTGATAGCTATGTGACTTCACTACACTGATATCCATTACCATAAGAGGACGATATAGAGAATCTTGAGAAAACTGTTCGGGAACTACGTATCCAGCTTGCTACATCCAACGAGGAAAAGACAGGCCTCAATGAAATGACCAAGTCCCTTCGCGCACAGAATGAGGTCTCGAGTGCGTTCTCTTCGTCTTCTACCCAACATTGTTGACAGCCCCATTCATTAGATCGCAAAATCACCCATCTCGAGGAATCGGGAAATGAACTCTGCAGTGCGCTTGTAGCATCCAATGAGGAAAAGGCGAGCCTCAATGAAATGATCAGGTTTCTTCGCATACATAATGAAGCCTCAAGTGCGTTCTCTTCACCTTCCACCCCACGTCGTTGACAGTCCCATTTATTAGATCGAAGTCTCACCCATCTCGACGAATCAAACAAGGAGCTGCGCAATGTGCTTGTCGCGTCTCAAGGTTCACTCGAACGATTAACTCAGATCGTTAGGACACTACGTGCTGACATTGATCTACCCGAAAAAAGCTCAGGTGCGTTTTGAATCTTCTTGACCGACGACTCTCTGACTCGCTTTCAGGGTCCATTACACCAAAAATAAACAAGCTTCAGCTTACTATCCAAGAACTCGGTAACCAATATGCCACATGCAAAATTTCCCTCCGTGAATATATTATTCTAGGACGAGACGCACAAGCTCACCTTTCAGCCAATCGACGACCAGTCCGTTATCCTACAAATCCTCAGCCATCACATTCGCAATATGCGCGGCATCATATATGCGACCGTCAGCGTACAGTGTTTCGCACTCGTACTTTTCGTCATATACAGCTACCTCCCTGGAGATCTCACTGTCTACGACCAGATCGAGCCCCCTCACGTTCCACAACCGATTGAGACCGCCGAGATGGACAGGATGACCATCACCTTGCAGTCGTCCTTGCCAGACACAGCGCTTGCCGTTCAGTTGTACGAGCGACTGCATGACCTCCCCCCCTCTTTCGATCATAACTGGTCGACTGCGCCTTCCTGGATTTGTTTTTTCCCTGACATCCCTCACCGCTATCACAGCAGAACCTGGATCCGACTCGATGGTTCGTGTTTATCATGCCACTACACCCATCCTCGGAGACGTACGCATCGAGACCGACGACGACTTGGTCGGAATGCACGGGTTGATCCTGATTCACCCCTGGATCTGTCCACTTCTGAACAGAGATTTCTCTGGTGGGGCTCCTCGGTTCGAACTAGCGATGCGTGCCTTACGGCTCGTTGTTCGACTGAAACAGCCGTTCGGTGCGCTGTTGCTTGCTTTGCAGGAGCGGGTGCTGTACAAACGTGTTGCGACGGACAGTTTCATCAAGGTTCAGATCCGGGCAGAGACGCCGTTGAAGGAGTTGATGGACAGCGTGTGGATAGTCGACGTACAATAATCGTGGATTGTTATTGGCTTTGGTTCTTGTGTGTATTCCAACTTTCTGAGCGACTTTCAAGTGATATCTCTGTCGTGACTGTATGGTGTCGATATGTATTTCCCACCCTCTCTTTCCTTTTTCCTTTTTCCTTTTT
>JBBPLL010000394.1:0-26910 GCA_038089755.1 Leccinellum rugosiceps | reverse complement strand
TGCTGATGAGGACAAGGACGTACTATTAACCTTATCACAAGATACTTTACGTGGTCAGGAATCACGACGGACGTTAAAAAATATGTAAACCACTGCCAAACGTGCGCCCTCACGAAGGGTTCGTCTAAAGCACCGGCAGGTAAACTTATCCCCTTGGAACCACCATCACATCCTTGGGAAGATATATCTATAGATTTCGTTTCTGGTTTTCCTTGCATAAATACGATAGATTCGATTTGTGTTATCGTAGATCGATTTTCAAAAGAAGTAGTTTTCATACCAGTTTCGAAATCCTTCTCTTCTTTAGATCTCGCACGGTTATATCGAGATCACGTTTGGTGCATTCACGGACTTCCCCGATCAATCGTTTCAGATCGAGGACCTACATTCGTTTCCGCTTTTACTTCCGAGCTTTGCAAGCTCCTCGGCATAGAACAAAAGCTTTCTACGCCTTATCATCCGCAAACAGATGGCCAGACCGAAAGAGTAAATCGCGATCTCATTGCGTATCTAAAGGCTTTCGTTTGCAAACGACAAGAGGATTGGGTTGATTACGTCAAACTCGCCCAATTTCAGCACAATAACTCGCTCTCCACTGCCACCGGAGAAATACCTTTCGCCATCACACGCAATTATGCTCTGCGATTAGGTTTCGAGAAGACATCACAAAGTGCTGCTGGATCTGTCATAAAAGAGATGGGAAAAGCACATGCCGATATTAAACAAGCGCTGGAATGCAATAACGAAAAAATGAAAAAGACCGCGGATAAACATAGATCCAACGCACCCAAATACCAAAAGGGTGACAAGGTTTGGAGATCCACAGAGAACCTCCGCCTTCCTTACACAGCCAAGAAGCTCACACAGAAGTGGATTGGCCCTTTCGAGATTCTGCGAGTCTCTCGTAACTCGGTGACTTTGAAGTTACCTAAAACCATGTCCTTCCGTGCTACCTGCAACGTCAGTGACATAAAACCATATCAAGAACCTTTGCAGGGACAACCAACATCTTCGAGACCAGACGCTATCATTGTCTCAGATGAAGGATATGGAGAACACGAGATTGATTTCTTGGTCACTTCTCGATTACAAAAAGGGAAGCTGGAATACCTCGTTCGTTGGAAAGGTTTTGATGAAACCGATGACGAATGGAAATCTGAACTGGAGCTGAAACTTGAACATGCTCAAGAATCTATCTCGGACTTTCACCAGAAGCATCCGGATGCACCTCGTCGTATACGCGGCATTTCTTTATTTGAATTCTCTTCTTTATTTAAGGATATGGGACCTGATTACTCTCCTAAACAAACAGCGACTCGTCTGGAATTCGAGTCTTTAAGGGGGGGGTAATGTTATAAACACTATTTCTTAACCTAGCTTTTAGGGTTACATAAGCCACGTGACTTCCACTTCTATCCATATCACGTGCAGCTTAAGTAATCTCTTACATAATCATTCCAGAACATTCCTTATCTATGACATCATAGGCACGTGATCTTATCTTAACCTCATGGTTGCCTCGTGTAGTATTAGTCATGTATTATCTCACACCTGCCCTAAAGTCCCTGGCAATATATAAGGGCAGCAAGTACAGACAGACTCCCCAGTCTTGTCCACTTGTGCATCACGCATTAAGGCCTGACCCCCCACTTCTACCTTTCTCGTTCGTGGTTGAGTCCCTGGTTTGATAGGCTTAAGAGCGATCATAACAATAAGCAGCCTGAAATAGATAAAGGAATCGTGATGCGTGTACATAGCGGAAGCCCAACGAATACCCTGTTGCTCACTCTGCACACCACCTTTTCGACAATGCTCACGGCAGGTACAGTTTTCTACTTTAAATGGATTCAGCAAAGGATACGAAGCAGAAGGATCGTATTGCTCGCCATTGTCCCCCAGATCCAGAATCTCATCTAAAGCTACTGAAATTTCGTCCCGTATTTCAGGACACAAATTGCCAAGGTTGCGAGTGAGATTGCCACAAATGACCTCCTGGTGATATGGGTTATGAATCATCTCCCGGCCCAGGGTATACTCGAGCTTCATCGCCTGCAAACAGCGCCATCCCTTCATTCCACAATACATAAAAATCTAGCCACTCACGTTGTTCACTGCATCGTGTTTCGAGATCGCGTCCTCGGGAGCTTTTCGTAACTCTTCAATGTGTTCCCGACTGCTTACCAACACCACCCAACGCCAGGTGTCTGCAATCTCGAACGGTGACGCTTTGTACTGCGAATCGACGTGTGATCATGAATTAACATGACTGTTTGAAGTCCACTTACCTTTCTGTACCCCTCCTGAATGAGCAGATGGGCATCCGACTTGAACTTGTGAGCAGCCCACCATGATCCAAGCCAACCACTTGAGCCAAAGGTTGGAATCCCGTCAAGCTGGGGACGGTTGATTGGCGCCAGTAATACATATAATACGATGTTAATGATTTCACTGCATACCTTGTGATACTTGAGCAGTTCAGAAGTCACGACAGTGGCGGCAATAATACCAGCAATTGCGCACACGGTACCCGATACGCCGCCTGGAAGCGTGGGTAGCCGGAGTTGCATCGTAAAGATCGCTGCAAGTCATCTGGCCCTCGGATGAATTATAAAGTTGATTGCGGCAGCGGTCGGAAATAAGCTGAAACACTATGGAAGCATTGATACAAGACCCGATACTGGAATTCGGAAATGATCATTTTTTTGGAGAAGCACCCGATGTAATCCGAGGAATGTTGGACAGCGATACTGTTAGAAACCGGGCGAGAGTTCGCCAAACTGCTACTAGTAGTATGTGACGTCCGACGACACACGGATGTTTAGAATGGTGTAGTCACACAAGATGGATGACAGTATAAGTCCCTTGTCCAAAGTCTGTACTCAGTGATTGGTACTCGATTGATCCAACGTGCTACTTACAAGATTCAAAAGTTGCGGCATCTATGACATGATTGCTCATCGAGGACAGTCGTCATCCGTGGCGGGTCGTGAAAGAGAATATCGTGTAAAGTCATACTGTATGCAAACGAGTGAGACAGTCTAAGCCAGGCTGGCATAAAATGCAAAATGTACGATAGGAAACAGGATTAAAAAAAGTTCATGCTTCGCACATATCAGCGAAAATATCGTCAAAGATAAGATGGATGAGGGCATGCCAGTGGTCCCAGTCAACCGTCACCTTCCCTCGACTCGTCGTTGCTCCGTTACCCTCCTTCCGCTAATCACGCGTCAGACGTGAGATAGTGAATACACTAACGATGACGACTGCAAGAGCACCTATACTTGCAGGAAGTAATAGGTCCTTGGGAATGCCAAACACGAGTTCCTGCGGTAGCGGCGGTGACGACGAATGGAGCTGAGGGGGTGCAGCTACAATGGGTGGTTCCGGAGCAACCTCTGGCTTCTCAGGTGCCTTCAACTCTTCTTGCGGGGGGTTTGTGATATCGGCAGCTTTAGTTTCGTTCTTATCAATGCCCGCTGTCTCCCAGTGCTTTCCACCTTGGATGAACAACACAACACGATCAGTGCCCGCCGCACGTGCAATCTTGACAGCGTCAGCAATATCACTGTCTGTGGTGATCAATACCATATCTCCATCGGCATCCGTATACGACAGCGTAAAGTCTGTTGGGTCAGGCTTGAGCTCTGGATCACCCTCGTGTGACGTGAAGAACGGGTCTGTGCCAAGCTTTCCAGCTACAATATCGCGGAGCATCTCCGCACTGTCGTGTCTAGCTTGGAAACGGTGTGTTCGGTTACTCGGTGTGTGGAACTTGAAGACATAGGTGCCATCATCAATGGGTACGGTCGAGGATGCACCCATGATGCTGGGAATATTGTGAGCAGCCTTTTTGCGCGGGTATGCGTCGAGGACGGAGTCGTGCTCGTCATCAACAACGGAGGCAGAGTCATTGGGATGGACCTCTGGGAAGGGTGACTGTTGGAGGCGAGAGAGGTGGTGGGCTGATATAGAATGTCCGTCCGTAGGGGCGTGCGAGCCTGATATGACGGATTCGTCGTCGTGACCGATAGAATCGAAGAAACGGCCCCACATCGGACCACCTTGTGTGTCTGCATGTTCACCGGCCGCTTCAGTGCTCATCGCGTTCATCTGCCATACAATTCAACACAGGAATGAGGACGACGAAACACCACAAACCTGCTCGAGAGTGGCATAAGTGAGCTTTAATACGTCAACGATGGCCACCAAGTGTCCATCGGTTTCGACAACGGGCAGATTGAGGTAATGTCCGTCTGCAAAGAAAGTTGTATAAGCGGGAGTTAGCTGAGGTCGATGATACATACTATGCATCTTCTTGAGCGCGTCATGCACCGTCGTCGTTGGGGGTGCAGTGTCAGGATGAGGGGTCATGACGCGGATCACGCTGCAAATTCCCGCATCCAGGCCAGCAGCAATGACACGGAGGACGATGTCCTTGCTGGTAAAGATACCGGCGATCTTGGGGTGTACGCTGTCGGCCCCGGGCGTGTTTTCCATGACGCAAACGGCGGTCACTCTGCGCTCCTTCATCAGCTTTGCAACGTCACGAACGGTTGTCTTTGGGGTGACTGTAGCTGGTTGGGTACGCGAGTCCATGACCGTAGTGAGGTCGGGTAACGCGGTCTTTTCACGGAGTCCCTCGACGTATGCGAGCATGGCGGCTGCTTGAGGATTTGAAGCCATACCGGGACCCAACTCTGATTGCACGCCCGCAAGAGCATTATATAGCTTCTCGGAAGCGGAAGAACTACGCTCGACCTTGTTGAGGGCTTCGTGGAACACTTTGGTGATATCGAGAAGACCGACTACGTTACCCTCCTCGTTGCAAACAGGCTGGAGAAAACGGGGGAAAAAAAATGAGAAACGAGAGCCAGGCGTCTGACAAGGACTGACGAGGTGACGAAAGTGTTTTTGAACCATGAGTTGGAGAGCCTCTGTTGCACTGGTGGTGTCGCGGGTGACCATGGGACTGCGGGTCATGATATGGCTGACAGCCGTTGTGTGGGGATCGAGGCCCTCGGCGGTGACCTGTTGAAATGATCAGCAGGAGCAAAGTGGTGACATGGAAGGAAAACACACTCTATATGCGAGGTCCTTGGCTGTGAATATGCCGCTGAGACCCTCTTCATCATCGACGACGAGGACACAGTCTGTACGCTTGGCAGCACACAGCTGGCTGGCTTCCGCGACGGTGATGTTCTCCGGGACAGTAAGAGCGGGACTTGGCTTGAGGGCGGCGACGGTCCCCTTGGCCACGGGTGGCTTAGCGGCACGCTTGCTACGGCCTGGCTGGAAGGCGGTCGAGACGGTGCGCTTCCGAGCGAGCTCGGACTCGATTTTCTTGCGGATCGCCTGCCAAGGTGGTGATGAGGAAAGAAAGGAAAGACTGAACTGAACTGACCTCGTCGCGCTTGGACTGTTTTTTTCTTGTGTCTGAGAGGGACATGGTGGACATGGTGGAAGGTGGTCCGTGCGCGTGCAAGTGGGGAGAGGGAGACCTGTTGATGGCGGCAGGCGAATGAGTCGGGACGGGTATGCGGGACATGGAAGATGAACAAAACGAGCAATAATAATTTTCATAGTAAATTGGTGTGTCATCTTGTTTGTCAAAAACAAGAAAAAAAATAAAAATCTAGTTAACTGAGACAGTCAAGACAGTCGACGTTAGACAATATTATTGTTCACATGTGTGCACACCAACAACTCTCGCTCTCTCACTCCCTCCTCTGCTCGATCACGGCACTCCCTCCCCACTTGATCATCACATCTTTCACCTTACCCCACACCGACCCGACGACGGGAGGTACGGCAGGATGCCCCAGCACAGCCGAAATCCGCTTGTCAGCCTGCGACACCGCATCCCGCGTAAACGCCGACTGGTAATATCGCTGCCGCAAAAAGTGCGCATATATCAACGGCGCCACCAGCGAGTTTCGGAACAACAACGCCCCAAACAGGACACGCAAGAAGATGAACATTTCCGCAAATGCTACCACACGCATCGCGGGGTCATAGTTTGCTGAAGTGCAAACCACTGTTAGTCGACGTACTTGATTACACCGAGCCACGTACATTTCACCCAAACCTGCAAGCGTTTCGCCAGAGGATGTGGTTGAGGCGGACCACCGGCGGTCGTAGGTGGTCCCGGTGGAAGATACAGGGACATCAATGTCGTGCGCGTAAACGTTAGAGCATGGAAGAGCGAAAACACAAAGTATGGCATCAATGCAACTGTGCAAGCATGCCTCAGAAACAGCACTTCCGGTCACCCAGATATATGGAAACTCACGGGTAACTGGCTTGGAGCTCCACCAGAACAACGCGAGCACAAAGTATTGGACGTTCTAAGCATACACCTTAGCCCACACATCATCGCCCAACCTGTCGAACCTACCTCGTCCGTGGCCGCTTTTTTCACGAATGCAAGGTTAGGTTGCGGGGTCTACAACTAGGCATAAAAATCAAAACACGCGACCAACGGCATTTGTTCTCACCCCAAGGGATTTACTGCAGAACACGCCCAGTCAGAGATGCCACGCCAAAGCCACGCAGAACGGGCGCTACTTACTGGCATACAATCGCATAGCTGACAAGCGCACCCAAGAAACTGACTACAAGTCCCAATCAGGCCCCACTGGCCGGGATAGTGGGGAAAGATATGGCGCACCTTTGTACCACCACGCAGAAACGGTCGTAAAGGTGATGGACGCAATAAAGTATCGCAGTGCTGCTATTAAAAGTAAGAAATGGCCACCTGCCCATAGATAGTGCTACACGCAGACACGGTAAGTCAAGGTATTGGCAACAGAGAAACAAATCACCTGAGTCGTCGCCATGAGTGATGAATTAGAACGAGATGGACGAGATAGAAATTTTGGAACGAGGTTGTCTAGGGATGCGAGCTTAAACCAGTGTTTGCCTGCTGGTGACTTTAGGGCAGGGTGTACACGTAACTCATCCCGCGGATAAATTCAAAGTCTCTAAGTATTTATCACCGACTCCATTGCTGTCCCGACGCTTTCGCCTTCTTCCGTTGTTTTCCTTTCCTGTAGATCTCCTTCTCGACCACCCTTTTCCCCAACGTCTCCATCCGACGCTCCTTGCCTTGTCTCCTCGTCACATCTCTCCGCGTCTCTGCCTCTACCACGTCCTCACCACTCTCTGCACCCTCCCCGAGGGGCATATCCTCCCATTCCTCTTCCTTCTCTTCCTCTTCGTTCCACCTCCGCTTCTTCCCCGTATTCGATTTACCGCTTCCGCCGCCAATATTGATATTGACGCGCGGTGGCACAGCAAATCCAAACGACTTTCCAACCTTGGCAAGATCCAGTGCATTGATGTCGAATATTTTCTTGAGTGAATAAGATGCATATGCTTGTAGATAGGACCTGAAACCGTCCTTGGCAGATTGATGCAAAAAGTAGTTCTTTTGCAACAGTTTTTCTAGCTAGAGTTGGAGCCGTGTCAAAAGTATGTCTGATGCTGTGATGACCACATACCTGAGTCTGTACATTCGCGATTCGATCCACCGGAAAAGTGTACTCATTCAGAGGGACTTTGGCTTCCTTCAGATATCGCAGGAAGCCCAATTCGCTCTCCAACAAGAACAGCAAACTCTTCCCGACCTTCCCAGCCCGCGCAGTGCGTCCCACGCGGTGAATGTAGTCTCTTGGATCATCTGGAGGATCATACTGGATGATCCAGTCCACACGAGGAATGTCGAGCCCACGCGCTGCAACATTCGTACAGAGCAAGATGCCAGATTCCGCATTGATGAACTCGAAGAACGTGTTGGTACGTTTCTGTTGCTTTTGTTTGCCCTACACCGCCAACGCTCAGCCACGACCAAAGATGGGTTCCAAAGAGCGTACGTGTAGGTCGAGTACCGGCACATCGATGTAATTCAGTAGCTCTCCGTGATACTTTACCGAGTTACAACTGGAAAAGAAAACGATCACTTTCTTCTTCAAGTTCTTTTTGAGAAAGGTGAACAGGAGGAGGAAACGACGTTCGGATGGGCATGCGACGTAGCCCTGCGTCAGTGTCGACACCGTGCTTGTCTCCTCTTCCTTGTCCACGTCGACGTGTAGAGGCCCGGGGCGAAGTGATATGCGAGCGAGGTCCTGAACTTTGGTGGTTTGCGTCGCTGAGAAGAGCATAGATTGTCGACCGTCTATCGAATGTAAATCAGACCATGAGTCGAGAATACCAATTCACAGTACCATTTGGAAGAATCCTAATGATTTTCTTCATCTCCTCCTCGAAACCAACCTCCAATATCCGATCGGCTTCGTCGATGACAAGGGCTTTTAGGTTGCGAAAAACGAACCCTTTGGTATTCTGTTGTCACGAGTATGATACACACTCGTTGGTGAACCGCGCATCAAACTCGGCGACTTGTACTTACTTCGAGATGGTCGAGTAGCCGACCTGGTGTCGCTACAAGTAGGTTGACACCCTTCTCGAGCTTTTCAGCCTCTGCCCTCCTATTTGCACCGCCTATGACGATACCAAATGTCTGAGAGTGATGGGCCATCAAGTCTTTTGCAACGGCGAATATTTGCAACGCGAGTTCTCGTGTGGGCGAAACAATGACGATTCCAGTACCTTCAGAATGGAACGGAAAAGAAAGAGGAGAAAAAAATGCGATCGGTGTCAAATTTTTGCAATGCTGGACAGTATACGCACCATTTCGTGGTTTGAATTTCATCCGGTGTAGCAGTTCGACGGCAGGAATCAAGAAGGCGAGTGTCTTTCCCGAGCCAGTTCGTGCAGCGCCTAAGACGTCCTTCCCAGCGAGGAGGGGTGGAATGGCCTTGGCCTGTACGGGTGTCATGGTCTTGAACCCCATCTCTGCGAGAGCTTTGTTCGTCTGCTCTGAGAGGTCAAGGGAAGAAAATGGTTCTCTCTCGGCGACATTGTCCTCCGATTCTGCTGGAGGTGCAGCGAGCGTTCCTTCCGTCATCGAGGTCGGTCGAAAATCAGCGTGTAGAGATATATCCCTTATCGAGTACTACTCGGCAACCTCCGCGCTTTCGCTTCACTCAGTGAGTATCCACGTCCGTCTCAAGCTCTCATGTCTCATCTCATCGTTCGTGACGTCAAAGTGCTGTCGTATGCAACCACAGTCTGCCTCTCTCTAACGGTGGGATTTTATCTTGGAGCGCGTTTTTGCACAAAGAACGTTCACCTAGCTGCTCCACCACCTCAACCCAAAGCAGAATCCGAGCCCAGTCCAAAAGAGAGTAGTGATGAAGACGAAGTCGAAGAATTAGCCGACGGTGATCTTTCCTCTGTCAAACCACGGATGATGGAGCAATGCAAACTTGTAAATGCAATTCGATTTGCGGTTGTGACTCATCCCTCTGACGACACATTCAGGTGCTGGTGGTGCGAACAGATTTGGGGATGACTCAAGGAAAGATTGCGGCGCAGTACGTGACCGTTTCTTCTGCACCGAAGTAACTCTGAGTCCCTCAGGTGCGGGTACGTCACGCGTCTTTGTTGAGGTCGTTGCGCCGGACCTGTAATTTTCCAGCCACGCGACCTTGGCGTGTTACAAGGCACTTATGAAAACGAACCCACAAGTAAGTTGACCGTCGAAGCCCGCGTTCGACATATTTATATGTAGCTTGTGCAACATTGGGAACGCACGGGGTATGTCTGCTTGTTTTTCCTAGCCCCCTAAAGACGAATTTGAGCAGGCAAGCAAAAATTGCCCTTAGGGGATCCTCCGAAGAAGAGCTACTAGAGCTGGAGGCGATCGCAAAGAGTCTCAATCTCTGCGCTCGGTCAATACTTGACGCGTGGGTGTATTCTGATAGTGATATTTACCCATTGACCATGGAACATTGTTCTAGTGGGCGGACGCAGATTGCGGCGGGATCACGCACAGTCCTTGGAATCGGTCCTGGTAAGGTCATCTCTTCATCGCTGAACATGGTATCACCAACACTTGTACAGCACCAATAGAACTTGTAAACCAAGTTACTGGCCATCTCAAGTTGCTATAAATACCAGCCTGCAGTCACGCGTCCTCGTTGGAAATACAATACCTTGTGTAGGCGAGCGAATAGTCATTGTGCAAAGTAGGTCTAGGCCGTGAGGATCTTGTGCCTCCCTTGTCCCGGAGCCGTTTCCGGCATTTTTCGAGTGCCAATCTGATTCCACGTGCCGGAATATAAACACCGGGTTCGATGAGCCTAGGATGTCTATGAACAACTAACCTTCAGGGTGCTCGTCTGTGAGTAGAGTTGGTGCCTCCGACAACAAGGCTTCTCCTCAAGGGAACTTCCCCACGCTCCCTACATTGTTTCCGAAAGGTCGGAGTGTCCTGCCGCGAAACGACGCGTTGATTACCAAAGTTCGTGTTCGAGAATTCTGAAAGAGCACAGTCCATACAAGGTCCTGTGCCTCCGCTTGCTGGAGGAGATGCAGAGTCCTCCGCAGTTGCGGACTTGATGCCATTGCACGCGAATGTGAGGTCGAGGGCATACGCTATAAGTTTTGATCACGTGTACATATTGATTTGAGGTTACATCATCCGAATTTCGGGATGAGACGAGGAAGTTGCGCTGCATGGCAACTACCATCACGCTCGCCAGAACATACCAGCACTTCTACCACACCCACCCAAATCGCACCCTCGCTCTCACTGGCGGTACACTTAACGCCCTGGGCGACATCGTCGCCCAGTTTACTCAGAATGCCGTGAGCCCAAGTCTGCATTCTGCGATCTTTCTGTCCCCTCATCCCCCTGTTTTCTCGCAGCGCATTCAGGATCGTCAGCATCGCCCAGGTTGGGACGCTGCACGTACCCTCCGTTTCTTCTGCTTTGGCGTCGGCATAAGTAAGCACTCTGCCCTTTTTTTCTCGAGGAAACCTTGAACCCGCTGGTTCCGAGGCCCCCTACTAGGTAGATGGAACATTTTCCTCGAGCGCCGCTTTCCTCTTCGCAGGCGCCGCACACACAGGGTAAACCTGAAGTCCTTATCAAAGAGACTGGTTGCAGACCAGTTTATCATGTGAGTCGGCCCCACCCGTTCTGGGCCACCTTCTGATGTCCTTGATCTGCGCCCAGGGCACCGTTGGGCGTACGTCCCTTTGATTCCTTCCGCCCATGATGGTTTCTCATCCTGTCGCATTTCTCCACAGCTCGCGATATTTATCGGCTCCATTGGGGTCATGGAGGGCCGAACCAGGAATCAAATATGGGACAAATATGCCGACATGTACACCACTGCCTTGCTCACCAACTGGAAAGTCTGGCCACTCGCACAAGTACGTTTTTGGGCCCTCCTGCAAGCGTTGAATCTGACATCGCCGCAGTTGATCAATTTCCGGTTCATGCCTCTACCATATAGGATACCATTTCAGTCCGCTTGTGGTGTCTTTTGGACACTTTACCTTTCTATGCTCAATGCCAAGTATGTTCTGGTTCATTGCCAAAAAAAGAGTCATCTCAACCACTCGCTTCACAGAGAAGATGAAAAACAAGATAGAGAAGCCACGGTGTAATGAACTATACAATATATCCGATTGGAACTTTTACTTCTTTCAATGTGTCGGTCTAGATACTCTCAATTTTTGACATGTTTTCGGGGATATTCTAGCAACAACGGTGTTTGGCAAGCAGGACACTCAATGATACAAGCATTTCTATTACCAGGACATGTGAACTTTATGTCTGGCCATACTTGGGTTTGAAGAAGGCAGGTGGGAGTTTCGACAGCACATCCACAAGCGGTCTCTCCACCAGGACTATCTCTCTTGGACCCACAAAATCCAACGCCAGTATCGGTCGATACTGTGTCACCATCCGAAAATGTCGTGCTTCATATGCGCTATTCAGAAGGTCTGGGCGTGGCGGGAAGCTTGGTGCGCCATGATGGTCTTGTGCATGACGTCTAGCCTCGGATTTGCGCCGCTTTCGTGGCTCTGGATATCTCCCTAGCCAGTCCAGCTTGAGCTTGCACAACCACGAAGAGCCCCAGAAAATAGCTTCTTTGGGAATGGAGGGTCGTCCGAGACCGTCCTGCGAGGCGTCGGTCATTTCGTGGTCTCCGTTCACCGTGAGGGGTGAGCTGGGCTCGAAAATCACGCCGAGCACGGGTTCTGGTGTACTGAACAATTGTTTCGGGATGCGGGAATTGAGGTCGTGGGCCCACGTAGGGACATCACTACGTTCGACATCAAATACGTGCATAGTGTTGTTCGGAAGGACAATCATGAGGATCTGTGGCTTCTCCGGGATGAAGGTTAGCACGTTGGGCGGGTGGGGTAATGAGGGTAGAGTCGTGTGGTACTGCAGACACGAATCAGTTGGCGTTATTTGGGAACGTAAAAACACCACACGTGCCTGGATTGAGTCAAGGTTGAACACGAACGTCCGACCAAGTTCATCCGAAGACGCAAGCCATTGTCCATCGGGGCTTATAGCCATACGTACGATAGACGGTGGAGTATGCGGTTGAAGCAACTCGCCGTCCTCGTCTGGATCTTGCACCTGATTTTTACTCGATCCGCGGACTAGCCGACCGCCGCTTAGAGATGTCCGTTTCCCATGCTGGTCGAACTGTCTCAAAACAGTGGGTTCCTCACCGCTCAGGTCGATTATAAGAATGGAAGATGTCGTGGCTGAGGCTAAGACCATTTTGCTTGAATCGGGTGTGAAGACGAAGTAACTCCCGCCGGTCGAACGAGTTCCCTTTGGGTTCGAAGTGCAAGTGTGTGCCTCCAACACAGCGGCCAGTGAGCGAACCCGCCGGGGCTTCATCTCCCCTGTTGACTGATGAAGATACGTCGGGACAAAATTCAGTACCTCTCTCGCATTGGATAGCAGCGGACTCACCGTCTTACACAGTTCAAAAAGCTTCGATTCGTATAAATCCGAAACGACAAGCCACCGTCCGTCGTCCGAGAGAGCACTTGCTATGAGGTTTGTTTGTACACTGAGTTCCATCTCAAGCATGGTTTCCCAGCTCACCCTCGACTCCGGGTCTGTGGAATTATCCATGCCGTCGATCACCATAGCTGTGCTCGGGATGTTGAGCACACGCCAGATATTCAGCCCAGTATCGTGCATATACGACACGAGTCTGGCGCTCCTAGCGATGGAAACAGAAACAAGATATGGAATCCGACGATAAGGTGAGTCTTCGAACGTAGCCGCAGCACCTGTTGCTAGAGGATTGACGACCTGTGCTGCCAGGGTAGATGTTGTGACACTCGCAGGCAGACTAGGTGTTAGGACGACAGACATGTCAAGACCGCCGGATACAAGTATAGGCGCTACAAATGGAACACCAGGAGCGGGTTTTCGCCTATAGACGGGTGGAAGCGGGCTGTAAGGCGGCCACATTGCCAGCGAACGTACATCATGCGAGTGCATTCGACGCGAGCCCGACTGGATCCATCGGCTCGCAGGGGCGCTTAGAGTTGATGATGCTGAACCTGATGCAGACGAAACATAGCTGAATTGGACTATTTTTTGATCGACACCTGACGTGAAGACAGATGTTCCGTCTGGTCCGATCGTGAGACAGAGTACGTCTGCGCCGTGTGCGGTGAAACTGTGAGTTTGTGTGCACGTCATTGGATCCCAGAACTTGACGGTACCCAGCGAATCGCCAGATATAATCGTACCATCCCTATCATTGTATCATGCTTCAGATCGTATAAATACCAGGGCAAATGGAACGGCTCTTACGCAAGTGCTCCCACAGTCCAAACTAGCGTCCTATCGCCTTTTATTTTGTCAGTTCCCATGCGATCAGTTGGCCGCCCGGTGCGGATATCCCATTTTCGCAAGCTACTATCCGAGCCCCCAGTAACGAGCCATGAATCTGTCCATCCGTGTTCTTCGTCGTCGCTTTCGTCACCACTTTCCTCCTGGTCATTCCGTAGGTTTGCAGCACCGTTCGCCCTTGGGTTTGGCTGTCGGGGTGTTGGAGGGCCCCATGCGATGCTGAGGATGCGACATTTGATGTGATCAAAGCGACGGAAGTGTTGAAGTGTGTCGGCCGAGAGAGAGAGCAACCGAACGCGACCATCTTCGCATCCCAACGCCAACAACGTTGACGCGGGGTTGGCTGCTATGCTCCATATCGAGCCACCCTGAGAGCTAATTGTCCTCTAAAGTTATTGAGTCGAGCCAGCAGTCGACAAATATACGAAAACGACACACCCTGACGGTATTTCCTGCCATGTCCCACTCCAAGAGTTCACTTCCGCCGCCTGCACTAAAAAGGCGAAGATCTGAGGAGGACGGAATGGTCTCCGAGGGAAAGATGTCTGGACATCTTATGGTCAATGCTATAGAGTCGACTTTTGATGGGTGGGGTCCAGGGAGAGTCTGGGTGGACGGATATGAGCATGGGTAGGGTGGTGCCATGTGCAAACCAACCTTGCGACGATGCCAGGCCTGTAAGGCCTGTGACTGGCCGGGCTCTCCTGTCCACTCCAGCAAGTCTATGTTTCCATTAGCATGACCCACAACAAGGGTGCCGAACGCTGGAAGACGATCACGATCACGTTGAGGCTGCTTGCCCGTTGCCTTGGCTGTAAGCGATGGCAGCGGCAAGGGGGGAAATGCAAGTGCGGTTATCGGTGAAGGGGACGCATCGACGAATCTACACCGATGTAGGGCGAGGGGAAGTGAAGAGTCTGACATGGTCTGAGCAATATCTTCGAACGGTCGCGATTTTTTTTGATGGGCCTGCCTTTTCGGGATATGTCGTGAATGGTCACGTGAGCATATGTATTTTCGCGCAAGAAGTCTCTCAGTCTCTTCCAGTCCGTCCAAATGTCCATGTTCGGTCGTAATCCTGCTGCGCCCTCGGGAGGTGTCAACCATGAGCGCATAGAGATGGCCATCAACGAGTAGGTTTGCTGCTTTCGTCGTGGTTCTTTATTCACCCTCCTTCTAGGATCGACATGGTCTCGGACGTCTTCAACCGCATTGTCGCGTGAGTTCGGCCAGCTGATAGCATGCATTCTCGCTGAGCATCCCATAGGTCGTGTCACAGCAAGTGTATCAGTCCGCGGTACGCAGAGGGTGATCTCAACAAGGGGGAGAGTGTTTGCATAGACCGATGTGTTGCAAAGTTCTTCGAAGTCAACAAAAAGGTCGGCGAGAAAATGCAGAGTGCAGGAGCTAATGCCCAAGCAACCGGCGCTACCTCGTTCGGGCTGTAAAAATCATTGTCGTTGTGTACGTCTCGGTGCGCCCAACAATTGCCATATTTTCACGCCAGTAACCCCAGCCAAACCCCGTCCCATTGACACCCGCACAACTATGCATACATACACGGGGTATACCATTACTGGGCGAATCCGGGGAAGCATTCAGCTAGCGTCTTCGAGTGCTTGTTCTGCGCATGCTCCTCTAATCTGCAATGGATCTGTGTAAATTACATCAGTCGTATGCACTCGTCATCGTACAACTCACGCCGGAGCCCGTGTTGTTAATAGCTATAAAAGGAAGCTCTATCAGTGACATCGACAGTAGATATATGAGACAGCGCACAAAAGTCTGTCTGCAAGTCGCGCAGATGATACTTTTGGCAGCCTCGTTGACCTTGGAGCGACTGGTCGGCCCCTTGTCTGCCTGCTTGCCAGCATTCCGTTCACGCTTCTGAGCAGCTTTAGCACCCTGATATCAATCGATCCCGTGTGAGCGTCCTGCGACAGGCTGTTTGTGATTCCACGCACGTTACCCATCAAGCAGCAAGAAGAAGATAATCAACGGCTCGTTGATTTCGCCAGGCGCTTCATACCCACACGCTTATGTAATTCATGCCAGATAAGATTAAAAAAAGGTTTGTTCTCATCCTTCAAGTTAACGTTGCCGACTGTTTGAGTCATGGCATCCGAATTTTCACGGGCCGACAATCCACTCCTTCCTCCCACCCACGATGGACCCAACTCTCCAAGCCATCATAGAGCAAGTTAAGGTTGATATTCTGACTCCCACTCAGGAGGAAGACAACGAAAAACAACTAAGAGACATTTCCAGGAGCTTCACGAGTGAGTTTCGTTCGCATCCCTCCCTCTTGCGCATTCTCTGAATGCCACCATGATAAGGCGATACAATCACAGGTATGGAAATATCCACTATAGACAATTGTAACTCAATCAACTGCCCTTCCAGTGCCAACCAAAGCAATGTACGAGTATGCCGTACGAGCATCGATTGGAGACGCCGTCTTTAACGAGCCTTGCACCTCCGCCCTCGAGAAGCACATAGCACAGCTCTCTGGAAAGGAGGCCGCACTTTTTGTGTCCAGCGGAACGCTCAGCAATCAACTAGCAATACGAACACACTTGCATCAGCCTCCATTTTCAATCCTCGCTGATGTCCGGGGTCATATTAACCGGTATGTCGTTGTTCCCCCGAGTCCTTTGAGTCGTATAATGGATATGTTGTAGATATGAAGCAGGAGGTGCTGCTATGCACACGGGTGCTTATCCTATTTCCGTCACACCCTCGAACGGTCCGTTTCCATCATATTCGAACTTGGTAATGTAGTGATCGATTAAAAGGTCATCACTTGACTTTGAAGGATGTACAGGCAAATATCATATTGGAGTCTGATATCCACGTGTATGTGCTTTTCCTCTTCAGGTGCCTGCCGATTTATCAAATAATCAGTGCGCCGACCCGTCTCATCTGTCTTGAGAATACTCTGAACGGAACAATTTTTCCCCAGAATGACATCGTCAAAATTTCGAATTTTGCACGGCAAAACAATATTCTGATGCACCTCGATGGTGCACGTCTCTGGCATGTAGCTGTTGAGACAAAAATGTCCTTGTCAGAGCTCTGTGAGCCATTCGACTCAGTTAGCCTTTGCCTCAGCAAAGGTCTTGGTGCTCCAATCGGAACCTGCCTCGTCGGGTCAAAGGTGTTCATTAACAAAGCTCAGTGGTTCCGCAAAGCTTTCGGAGGGGGGATGCGACAAACTGGGATTCTCGCAGCCGCCGCAGCCTACGCACTCAGTCATAATTTTCCACAATTACCCCGTGTGCATGCTCTAGCAAGACGCCTGCAACGAGGGCTAGAGGAACTCGGAGTTGCAATATTGTCCCCAGCGGAAACGTGTATGGTAGGTCCACCTTTTCTTGGCCCATCATCATCGACCCTCAAGCATTTCTGCAGTTATTTTTCGACCCTTCTCCCATTTTTGTTGAATATGGGGAGTTGGTGAAACGTGCTGCTGCCCTTCCAGAACCAATCGCATTGCATGGCTCACGTCTTGTGGTACATATCCAAACATCACCCAAAGCCATCGACGACTTTTTGCAACTTATGAGCGATCTTAGGGACGAGAAGGTGAAGGAGGTCTCGTACGCATCTAGCGCCGTACCGAATGGCACGATGGCAAATATCTACGGAAGTACATAGACGTAGTACGTATTCATCGAGGAATTCAGCACCCGCGAATATGCAATGAATTAGATCACGTGCTTTAAGCGATCAATACACCGAGGTCGCGGATGGCTCCAAGAACACGCACGTAGGCAAGTCATGTCCAAGTCAGAAAGAGAGGAAATCATCACAGGTCTTGTATGTTGCCCACCCCAAGTCTGTTTTGCGCTCATTCCATCCAGGCTGCGAGGCTGTTCGCAGCTATGCTGGACGACCTTGTGATGGATGCTGCTCTCCAAGGCCATCACGAAATCACGCGGAGTCGAGCGCCTTGTCAAGTATGTCGTACACGGTGGGCCTACTTCGTCATTACACCTCGTTCGTTACTTCATACCCTCCTTCCAGCTGTTGTGCAGGTGGGATATGGTATTGGCATTGCTCGTCCTATTTAGTTAATCACCACATCCCGGGCTCCGTCCGCATAGTTCATGGAAGTAGTGGACACACATTACCGCACTCGCAGGATATCGAGGCATCCTCGTCAGCGGGGAAGACGGTTTTGAACACCGGAACGAGCACACCGACAACTGTAAAGGATGGTAACATATTGTTCGAGTGCACAGTGTGTAAACGTCAGGTCCGTCCTGTCTTTGCTACACCGTCCTGTTGACAGTGCTCACTGTTCACTTCAAGGTCGCTTCAAACAGATATGCGCCTCATCTCAGCTCGTGTATGGGCATAGGAACTGGCGTACGACGCGGGACAGCACGTGCTACAAATCTCAAAACAAAGTATGACGTCAAAGAAATAATTTTGTGTTGGCGGGCCAACCGTTTTCAGGATCCCAATCGACTCTGGACGGTCAGCCTCGCCATACCTTGGTTCGGAGAATGGCAATGTCTCGGACGACAACACCAACGGGAAAGCTAGAGCAAAAACCAAGGGTAAATTTGCCGGTATTCGTCGTTCTTTATAGGTCAGATATATCATCTGATTGTGTCACAGACGAAGCGGATTTCAACCTCAAGCGTAAAAGGGTGGGTCACTCTTTTGTTTCCGATGAATTTTCCGTTCACACAGGAAAGTAGCCTGGTTCACCACAAGTATCTCCAGTCAAGAAGTCAAAGAAACAGAAGACGACCGGTATATCATCATCGTATTGGTTTGTTTATTGTAACATTCTGACGCGGCTCAGGGACTCCTGTTTCTCGACTAAAGGCAGGGTCGGATAACCCTGCGAACCAGGTTGGTTTCTCTTCAATCCTGGAGTTGTTTGCCCACCGGTCATTTTGTGGTTCCTGTCTGCCCAGTCCAAGGTCCCATCCAAGCTGCGATCGTCATCGACTGCCTCATTTTTAGACAAAGAGCGGTCTTCCACACCTGGATCTCAATCTTCGATTGGTACCCCCATCGGCGCCTCGTCAGTCAAGAGTCCGGTTGGGACAGGCCCACCGAAGCGTGGACGGCCGAAAGGGAGCAAGACGGGAATGGGTAGGGGTGTGGCGGCATTAGCGGCGCAGATGAAACGTCCCAGTCCACCTCGGCCGCCGCCCCCACCTGTCCGGATCGAACCCGACTACATGATAGGTGGGTGGAACGAGTGTCTGTTTCCTAGGCTGACCCTGGATGACCACCAGATGTGGAAGGAGAAGAGACGGGTTCTTCGACAGATACAGATGGGTCATGACAGCCGCAGTAGTACTCGAGTTACATAGTGACATCGCATGTAATTAGACGCCGCAACAACAGTCTCCCACGGAAACGGAAGCGAACACTTTTCACGTTGACCATTCCACCACTCGTTACAGCGCTCGCAGGACGACTTCTTTGTTTACTTCACGTTCCTTACCCTCTCCTCCATATCCATGGATCACCAATTCATGAATCTTGGTGGCCGTTCAACAGACTACCTCACAAGCCATTACCCCAATCCCCCGCCCGCAGACGACTTCAAGTCATCGTACGACGACCTTATCGATCAGTATGCAGAGCCCTACTCGAGGATATCCCGGCACCAGACCTTCCAGGTACAAACACCACCCGTCGATGACTCTGAGTCCCGAGGTCCATCGTACTCCCTTGACTACAAGCCCCCGTATCCCGGTGGCAAGCCAGACGATGAAGTAGAGGATCCCCCCGGACCCACTCAGAGCTACCCGCCAGTGGTAAAACAACGAGAAAAGCCGGTTGATTACGGCAGTTGGTGGCAGCAGGTGAGCGGTCGGCTGAGGAACGATCTTGGAGCTTGTGTTCATCATCCCCTTCAAGATTCTCCCTGACTCATGGGCATGCCGGCTCTTCGTGATCACTGTCCTTGTCGAGACAGCGATCGATCTCGCCATCGAGGGAAATCTCCTCGCTCGACTGCAGTCAGGTGGTGACGACAAAATGCCTGTATACCTCAGCGTGTTCGCACTAGCACAGTATGCAGCTTTTCCATCCACCCTAACTCCCTGTCTTGACATTCTTCGCAGTATATTTCAGTTTGTTCTCGCCGTGGATGCAGTGTGCGCTCGAAACACCCTGCAATTCATCTGTCTCATGTGAGTAGTTCTAGCAGGGCCATGATAACGTTCTGATATTCCGTCATAGATTATTTAATCTTCTTTTCCTTCTCTACGCCATCATACAAATTGGAGAAATTCAACATTCGGCAACGACGTCAGGAGGCATCATTCACATATCGGTTCATGTCCTTACGAGCATCATTCCGGCTGTTATTTCCGCCGCGGAGATAGCATACATCGCCCTCGGGTGGAAAATCTACAACGAATTCGGCTGGAAGGTATACAAATTCCTTGGTGCTGACCGCCGCATCAAGAAAATGTATGCCAGCTATCAAATTTTCCTTTGCCTCGTCAAGTTCGATCTCTTCTTTTGGATTGGTTTCTGTGTGCAGTTTCTTTGGTTGGTGCTCTCGAAAACCGACTGGGAATACTATGTTACTTGGGCCGCTCTGCCTTTGTCCGTTGTTCTCCTGATCGAGGGTCACTTGGCAGCACGCTACGAGAACAAGTGGATGATGATAACATTCATGTCAGGGTGTATGGGAGCATTGATATACTTCATCTATAAAGCAAGTTGACTTTCATAGTCCCTTTTCTTCCTCGTTTACTGACCTTTTGACAGACATACAAACTGCTGAAGTATCGCAACTCGGACTACGCTCAAGTATGGCACTCGCTTACCACTTTTTGTGCGTTGAGTTTTATTTCCTGTCATCCAGAGGGCCACGTTGAACGCAACCAAATAGCTGCAATTGCAATTTTCCTTTTGCTTATAACTATCATTTTCTCGGCCATTGTGATGCGAAATTTTGGCAGGGGACTCAAAGACTCAAGTAAGAGGGTGTTGCAATCTTGTTGTTTGGAAACAGCTAATCGTACGTCTGCAAGTTGCGCGAAACAAGGCGCACGCCCGCGCAAAATCTAAGCAAGTTGGCGTGCCTATGAGCATGAACCCCAGCCGGATGAGCATTGAATGAAAGCGCACACTGTCAATTAATGGACTTGTACTATTTCGCGCTGTTTACCATCTTGTTGACTCAGTACGGTGAACCCTCAACTCACATCACGTTTTCCTTTTTCTTTATTTTCTTTGCATATCCCCCGCATACCACGGAACTCCACCCCATCCCCTTCGGTCTGTGCGGATCCTCTGGCTCTACTTTTTGATTTATTATACCTATTCGTATTATATATACGTACGCTTGGAATGTTGCTGGACTTCATACGAGCGAGCGTGTTGCACTAGGTGAATGAAGCTGATAATTGATCGGATTCGGAAATGTTTCTGAGAACTCGAACCCGCGATGGAGCGAGAGTGGAGTCGCGCGGCCACGTATACTCTCTTGTTCATTTGTCAGTACGGACGTACGGTCTGTCTTGTATATCCTCGTAATGTCCCAACGGTGAGGACGCTTGGCGATAGGATCATCCGACGTGACTGAACACTCTCCTCCAAAGCTTCCGTGCAACGACTTCGCTGCGTGACCGCTCCGCTTTGCTTGGCGGTCTGACGCCCCCTGCTTCCGGACGCTCCTCTCCGTTCGAACTTCCACTTCACGCGCCCCCGGGGCAACGCTATGCAGACGATCTTGAAAACCAGAACGACGAGCACCTCGAAGGGCTGTCCGCCAAGGTCAAGCTGCTCAAAGACGTACGTGGCCAGACTCTCTCTCGTTCGCGGTCCTGTCTCTCTCACACGCTCACATCCTTCCTGACCAAAGATCACGATCGGTATCGGGAACGAGGTCCGAGAGTCGACCGTGCAGCTCAGTCAGATGGTACGCCCATTCGTTTTACGCTCTCCTCTGACTTTTGGGTAGCTGAGTCACTTTGTGGACTGCAGAATGACGCGTTTTCGGAGACTTCGGGTATCCTCGCAGGGACCTTTCGTCGGATGAACAACATGGCCCAACGGCATGGCTGTCGATGGCTGTGGTACATCGTCTTCCTAGTTTTCGTATTTTGGTTCTTTATCATTGTATGGTGGCTTCGACGGTGAAGACATGAGTTCCGACGCCGTCATTAACGTTCGACCACTGAGTTGGCTCATTCCGCATGATCACGCTCATTGCAACTCGATACCGCTGTCATTATAGTTCAAGGATACTACAGATAAATCTAAGCAAACAGTGCTCATGAAGGGTAACGTTATGGAACATCGAGGAATTTGGCATATCCAATCTCCCAAATCATTCGCCTCCGGAGGTAGGGCATATCTCGCTGTGAGAAATTAAATGATTCTTCTCCTCGGGACAATGCCTCCAGGAATTGGCAGGTGAAGACGCCACAGTCATAGCCATTCTCCTGTTGCGGGGTATCCTGCGAAGTAGACGAATGAGCTCGTACGTCTTTGCGCAGAAAAAAAAACCTAACATCGGGGGCATAGTTCACCCAGCCCGTGAAATCAAATGGTTTCTTCTTCTTGTTTTGGTGTTCAAGATCAAGGTAGTTGCGCAGGGCCTGTCAAGAGGATTCAGATACAGCATTCTGGACGGAAAAGAATAAGCTATCTAACCTTGAAAACTTGGTGTCGGTCGAGGTTCATGCTGTCGTACGACTCGATCCGTTTCCGACGAAAATTGATGGCAGCACCAGTCCAATGAGAATTGTTGTGATTGACGGGAATCAGAATGACATCCTTTGAAAAGATGTCAAACTAAGGAGAAATCAGAAAACAGGCAATAAATTAAACGGCGATTGCACCTTCTTGGTCCACTTTGCAAGCCTCGCCCGTTCATAACCCTCATCCCGCAACTTGGACCAGAAGAAGGTATTGAAGTAATGTACATTCAAGAGTTTCTTTCTTCCGTTTGTCCCAGGATTCTCTTTAGAGGCCTCCGATCGCTCAAGAAGCATTGCACCATAAAAATTGATGAGCTCATCGTTTAACCATTGGCAAGGAAGCAGACGTGACAGGTCCTTGTCACAAACCTGCTCCCGCGCTATCTTCGAGATAGCACCTTTCTTGGTTAAGAGTGTATCAACTTGTCTGTCAGCTTCCGGAGGTAGCGACTTCGGAAGAGATGGGCGGAAACGTCGCTCTATCTCCTCGTCCTTCTTGCGTGCTTCTTGACGTAACCATTCGTAGGCTGAGAAGGGCTTCGTCGGTGGACTAAAGTAGAGGTAAAATATAAATTTAAAACATCAGCGCAACCATCGCGGAAGCGTAGTAGCACCCCAACGAACCTTGCCAAAGTCCGCAGCAACTTCTTCTTTGCATTTTCCAGGAAGGGAATATCTGCGTACTAGAAACTTTATGAAAATGAGGACTATCTTGTGCACTTGGAAGGCGTACATCCGAGAAAGAATGGCGGTGGGATAAGCTAGGTATATCTTCCTTCAGACGCAGGTCTGTCAAAGACGCGGAGGCTGGAAGAAAACGTGAGCAACAGATCCGTGCCTCAAGTGATTTGTGACACCCACGAGACAATGTGTCACGATCGTCTAGATGCTGCAGCCGAGCCTGGTAATCTATGTATGCTGGTCCAAATAAATCAGCACAAGGGCACGTTGATGAAAAAAGTATGTTACATTTGAAATCTTCATAGTTGGATTTGAATCCTGACAAGTCATTGTAAGATAAAGACAAAAGGCTGGAAGGTGTGTATCATACCACCTGCTCGCTTAAGGTCGAATAGTTCCTTCATTACAGCCTCCCTATCTTTCACTCGATCCTCTCTCACTTTGGCTTTGTGCTACGTACGCGTAAATGAGCTGTGAACCTGAAAGTGACGACACCCAGTGATATAGCAAAACTCACCTTGCGCGCATATATGTGCTCCTTGCCCTTCCTCTGGGTCAACAGATTACTCATCTCTGCTGCCCTTCGACATTGCTGTACAGAATCGGCCAGAAGGTCGTCGCCCGATTGAAGGCAAGGCAAGGTGGCTGAATGAGTGACGGATGTAAACCCGGTCGTGGGTGTTGATTGTGATGAGCTGCGAGAACCATGGGGAGGATTGGGGACGGACAAGACCGACGATGAAAGGCTGGGGTCTTCCATTTGTTTATGATGTTCGTAAGAATGAAATTCGTTGGGTATTGGGGGGCGAGGAGGAGGCAGAGGATGGGAAAGGGAGACTGTGTGTACTGCGCGAGGGTGAGAGCGCAGCGGAGGTGAAGTTGAACGTCGCATCCGCGAAGGGCGGGCTGTAGAAGTGGGGGACGAAGATGGACGCGATCCCCAGGCCTTGATTGTCTCTGAGGCGAGTTCGACCACTTCGCGTGCAAGCTGGCTCCAGCGAGCGGTCAGCCCGGGGTGTGAAACCAGCCCGCCAGCAGTGTCCCGAATGCTTTGTTCCACGCGCGGATGCTTCGGTTGTCTGGTTGGAAGAATGGGATCAGATGCCTCCCTTTTGCGAGAGTTGAGCATGGAGGGGTGAAAAGTTTGCGTGCGCCGCCGACAGTTGCCGAGAAGACAATCGACTCGATCCCCGCCGCTTGCGTCGAGCACTAAGTCTTTCCCACGGTATACATTCCCACTATCATGTCCTCCGCATGTCAACCAACCACAGCCCGCTTGGCTCAGTTGGTTAGAGCGCAGGTCTCATATGTCAAAATATGAGTAACTCGATAGTTACGCAATCCTGAGGTCGCAAGTTCGAACCTTGCAGCGGGCAAGCTTTTTGGCACATTATTCACAAGCCTTTCTACCTTGTCCTTGACGCTTCCAGACAATGCAGTGAGTTCGGAATCGCTGCGTGAAGCCCCTTTCACTTTACAGTCACTAACTGCTAGTACACAGGTCATTAACCACGGCAGATCAAAGTCGACTTCGAGCATACCCCTCGTCCAACCACTTCAGTGAGGACTTTGTTGTTTGCGCTGGTTCTGTGCTCTTTCGTGCGGACCCACACAAAAGAGGATGGCAAATATGCATTTTACATTCGCCAAAGGAAGGGGTGCGAGTATTACCCAAAGGTCGGAAAGACTGTGGGGAATCAGTGGAAGAGACTGCCCTTCGAGAAACGTACGAAGAGACAGGCTACAGCTGTGAATTCTTCCCGTGCAGAATGACGACGCGGGCACCTTTACCCCACGTCAACATGGTGGATGAACCACGCATAGTAGAGGACGTGGTGGAAGCTTTTGCGGTGACGCTGAGGAGTCTGGGGGAAGCGAGGGGGACGAAGATGATTTGGTGGTACGTGACCAGGGCAACTGGTACAGTTCGATCCGAAGGGACACAGACGGAAACGGAGGATTTTTATTCGGAATTCATCACAGCAGAGAAGGCCATCGAACAGCTCACTTTCCAAGACGACAGAGAGATAGCTACCAAGGCGCTGAGTCTTGTCATAGATACAAAGAAGGCACGAGGCGAGTAGCACAGAATGTATCCAAGCGTATCCAGCATATAAGATCGTTCACTCGATTGGAGCTCGCGCGGTTTGAAACCGTGCCTTGAAGTCTCAAATACGAGTAACCCAGCATCATCAACCACCGTCATAAGAGAGTTTCCGCACTCTCATATTACCATGGCTTCAAATCCATCCCTTCGTGATCTGTATAGTCCTCCGTCGATGGAATGGACATTCGTCCCACCACCAGGCGCTGCGAAAGACCCTGCCACCATCGCTTCATCGTCCCATCAATGGACCGCCCGTCCTGCTCCAGGTTCTATATTCGACCTTTCACCCTCCCTGAATTTTGGCGAACCTTCTTCGTTCGACGCCTCCCGCTTCTTCCGCTCGTTGTTGGCTTCTGCCGTGCTCCAGTACAGCAGTACCGCCATGGCAATGCCTTTGGAGGTTGGAAAGTTACTTCTACAGATTCAATGGGTTCCAAAGGACGCCATCACACAAGGGCCCGATGAAGAAGTTGAAGACGAGGTGGAAACGGTTCGTCAAATACTGCTCCGTCATCTAATTAATTGACGTGTCCAGCAGCGTAGCGAAGTAACCAACGAAGAAGAATCGTACTTTGTCGAGCCAGATACTGTTCCGACTCGCCATCCAGCTCCAAAGCTCGTGGACGATAGAGGGTATATGATTCGGACTTCTGTTATGGAAGATGCGACACGCCCAGAATACATGATTCCAGTTGGCAGCGCTAGCACCTCATGGGGTATGATTCGACGGCTTATTAGCTTTCATGGTGAAGGATGGCTATCGTTATGGAAAGGTAACTATCATACTAAATCTCAAAGATGGAAGCTTAGACCATTTCTCTAGGTCTGCTCACGTCGTGCATCCACGACGTTGCTTTCGCGAGTGTACAACCACATTTCGACAGCGTCCTGCATACGCTACTCCTCTCTTCACAAGGTGGATTCTACC
Organism: Leccinellum rugosiceps; assembly: GCA_038089755.1. Taxonomy (NCBI): domain Eukaryota; kingdom Fungi; phylum Basidiomycota; class Agaricomycetes; order Boletales; family Boletaceae; genus Leccinellum; species Leccinellum rugosiceps. The sequence goes on along the minus strand of JBBPLL010000394.1, from coordinate 757 downwards.
GACCATCACTGTTGGTACCGGTTGCTTCGCATGTCCTGACCGGCTTTCTATTGTCTCCACTTGATCTCGTGCGCACACGCCTGATCGCCCAGTCATTGATGCCGCGGTACAGGACGTATAGAGGGCCCATCCACGCACTCTCGGAGATTATAGCCAACGAGGGTGGTCTAAGGGGCATATACTTGCACCCTCATCTCCTGATACCGACCATACTGGAAACAGGGCTCAGATCTTTGATGCACGTTGCATTGCCCACCGTTATTGCTCCACGACTTTTGCTTGGTCCACACGTAGCAGCGGATACACACCCAGTTGCATGGGCATTTGCAGAGGTTCTCGCGGGATGTGCGAGTCTGTTGGTGACCTTGCCCATCGAGACGGTCCGTCGAAGGCTGCAAATCCAGACGCGTGGGACAGAGAAGCCGCTGCGCACATGCGTAGAGACAAGGCCTGTGCCATATAACGGAGTTGTTGATGCACTGTGGCACATTTTGACTGAAGAACGCTCGGACTTGCCAATAAAGCGTCCGCGGAGGCAAAGAACGGCCGAGGAGAAGCATAGCGGAGAAGAAGGCGAGGTGGAGAGCACGAAGGAGGGCGGGGAGAGTTGGCTGAGACACACTGGTGTCGGACAACTGTACCGGGGACTGGGGATGCGTCTTGCTGCGAGCGTGATTGTTTTCCTGCTCGCCGTTGTCGGTGGTGTCTTTCAAAGGTGTGCGTGGAGTGGCGGTGAGGTGACACCGGCGGCAAAATT
>JBBPLL010000393.1:0-26941 GCA_038089755.1 Leccinellum rugosiceps | reverse complement strand
CGAAACATCGGTTTTTTTCGGTCTTGGTCCGGTTTTTTCCATATCAGGAAATTCCCAGGACCGGTTCGGTCTCAGTCTTTGCCAAAAAAGGCAAAAGACCGGACTAAACCGGACTTTCGAACTCTAGGCATCATCACCGCGGGCAGAATCTGCACCTCGGTTGAGCTATCGCGGTAACATTTAGTGGACTGAAGTGGTGCTCAGTGGTAGCCTAATGCACATCTTTGTATGCATGCCTGAGTGAAAAAATGCTCTCGTTCGAGGAAAATACCTTTTCTAATGAAGGTTGCCAGTACAGAAGGCGTTGATAAGCGCTGTATAGGCGTTGTGATCTTATGCAACAGAAGACTCAACGAGTAAGAATCGAGAGATAATAGAATATTGCGCACTTACTCTTCAGTATGGGCTTCTGGATCATCCGAGTCCAGACATACCAGTGCGCGCCGGTCAGCTTCACTGACAAGATCCTCAACCCGGTCAGTGAGAGTCACAAGTCGTCGGATACAGCGCCCAGCGATGAGATACGAGCTGCTATTGCTGTGTAGTGGAATTTTTATCAGTGCACGATTGGAAGTGATCCTACACTCACGCTTTGCTTTGCTTGTGAATATTACTGATTTGCTCAACTTCCTGCTCAAGCTCTGAAATGCGTCGTTTGCAAGCAACAACAACTTCATCGTTGGTAGATGCATTGTCGCTGATTGGAGGTGGTGATACTGGATTGCGGCCCCAGGGCTCAGTTGTGGGAGGCATGGATGAGAGAGTCAAAGGCGCCAACTGGGAACTTGAATAATCGGTGATCCACGGTCGATTTATCCGGACTCCTGCAGCTGGATTTGGAACCTACCGAACGCGTACTATTGTATTGATCAGTCGAGATCCAAGCCGCTCGCCAACGGAGTGGCATGCAGATCCGGCCGGCCGCCTGATCGAATAGAAATACGGCGAATAGTATGCCACTGTTGATAGGGCTGGATTTTTTTCATCGTGTTTCGGTCAGACACTTCGCTTAGTATCATTCAACGGAGCTGGAGAATAGGACTATACGCAATGTTGGGTCAGCTACTAGTCCTGATTTGTATCGTTGCGCCCAATGATATCATACTACTGGGATCTATATGGTTAGTCTGGGGTCACTCCGAAGTTCAAACCGGGTTAGCCTACTAGGTTTATAATATGTTCCTTTTGGCGCCAATTCACCCTGTCACGGGCTGTCCAACCGTGATCGGAGGAAACAGCTATGACGAGATTCGGATGCTATAATCGAGTAGTACAAACCTTGAGCTTATTGCCCCTGTCTTATGCCTGCACATCCCTCAAACACCAGACAAAGTCTTACAGGGCTAAGTAAGGTACCGGTTTGGGCACAAAGTTTGAAGTTCTGCTTACTTCACCGGTGTTACTAGTTGCATCCAAGTCTATGGAACGGAAGGTTTAGGTCATCCGAGTCCACAAAATTGGTTGAACGTACTTCAAGTTGGTGTTCAGTTATGCCAGTGACCTCGGCGGATCTCGAGAGTCGAGAGACGTGGAGGCTCAGAAGTTCCTCTTAAGCTGCCGGTGCTTAAGTCTTGTATGTACTATGCAACGTGTCATGTCCTCCCACAAGAAATCTATTTCCCGACGCCGTTCAAGTTACTCTTCTGGTCACAGCTCACGATCATCATCGTTTAATGTGAGCGCAGCAGAAATTCTGCTTGGGCTTCATCAAGAGGATGCCTCTGCATTCGTTGACCCTACCAGCAGCTACTATAATGAAGACGATCCCGTTGTGCGCGAAGAACTCCTGCTTCAAGACTTACAAGACCCTGACTCCTGGGTAAGAAAGTTGATGGCGACTCGGCGGGCCCAGGAGCTCTCGAAAGATGACACAATCAAGGCAAGAGTTGAATGTTTGACCCCTTCGACGAGTTTCTGACTCATACAAATGTACAGGATGATCTGCATGCTAAACGAATGCGATCAGATTCGCCGACGGAAGCTGGAGAAGAAGTAAGTGACACAGGTGACTTGACCATTGACACAACGTTGAAAATATCCAGTACCATAATCAACAGGGACTCGAACAGGAGAGGAAGCGGCAGAAACTTGAGTCGGATATAACCAGTGATTGTGCCAACCCCGAGTCAAACAGTCAATCGGTGAGTTGGTCAGTAGCAACGACCATATTATATTTTCATCCAATGCGATGGTAGCAGCCGGACTGTGACGAAGGCCTGGACTAGTGTGGTTGCCCTGTGTGCACTAATCACGATGCTTGCGTGTACGAATCTATATGATACTAGTAGTATGCAGTACTTGTACTCTAGAACCACCAAAGACACGTCCTCAGTTCCTTTCAATATTAGTTGAGCGTCACGTAGTTATTCCTGCATGCAGCCTGGCCCTCATACCCCGAACGCAAGTTCCCCCGAGCACTGTTTCGGGGTGGCATCTGTTTAAGAGCATGCTGGGCGGGAACTTCAAGCCGGGATAGAGATCCGGGTTGGTGACAATGGGCAATGAGTGCGGACTCGGACGTCTGCTGGTGTCGGCAGAGCTGCGATCATGTCGCATTTGTTCATTTTTGCAAATGAAGAGTGCGACAGGCAGTGAGGACAGGTATGAGTGGAAGTCTGAAGAGAAGATGAATTTCTACCAATAGTCACAGTGCTTTGGAGAAAGCTAGCATTGGTATTCGACTCAGAATATACAGACACATTTTACATGTATACAATCATCATACAAGGTTAGTTTCCTTCACACAACGTGTCCAGAATCCCTGTTAAAACCTCTGTTTGCTTTTCCAGTGCAGCCTTCACATCTTCTTGCAACACCTTTGTCACACCTTCCAACTTATCCATGCGAGACACAACCGGGCTCATACCATTCTCCTTGTTCAATCCTTTCTGCAATGCACCTAGAATCTCTGTCAGAACTTTCGTTTGCTTCGCCAGGACAGCCTTTGTATCCTTCTGCAACAACTTCATCGCTTCCTCCAGGCTATCCATGCGAGTAGTGACTGGGCTCATGTCGAAATTGAATGGAGTTCGAAGGCGACGCCGCTTAGGAGCACGTGACGCAGAGTCTGCCTGAGTTGGAGTGCTTGAGTTGATCAACCCAAGCATTGGACCTGCGAGTCCCTTGGTGCGACAAGGAGTCTAGAAAACCTTCGTTACAGTGCTAGATCTCAGAAGTACTACACGGAAGGTATACCTGAGGTAGGGAATCAATAGAATAATCACTGCATTGTCGCCTTTTCAGGAATGGCCGAGGGGACGACTTCTTTTGCAAAATGTTAGAGGATGACGAAAACAAACCAGTGAATACTGCTTGCCTCTGTGGCCCGGTGGGCAATAGCTGTACTCCGTGGAACCTCTGCAGGAATCGTGACTCAGACAGCAAGTGGAGATCGTGGGAGATCATGACAATGTTTGATTTGTTGAGGACTCGGAGAGTGGACTGAACTCGCCGGAGCATCAGTGTTGGTTATCAACTCCCCGAAACCACGGCAAGGTGGCTTTTGCCTATCAGTGTGATGAGTAGTATACAGAGTCAGATGATACATACCTGAGTCTGCCCGAGTTTGGGATCATCTGACCGCTGCCTTCCCAAGCTCGGGTGATCAGTGGTCACAGTAGTGGTGGCATTGTCAGATGTGACAGTCTCCGTTGGGATATTCAGCAACGGAGAAGATACCACTGGTGCCTTACGGCGTATGTAGTAGCCATTTTGATCCACTGGGAGTCCCTGGCCATAAGACCTTGTTTTCAGTTGACCATCTTCATTGTAGGATGGAGTGTCAGCTTCATAGGAGGCAGACGATGAACCCGAGTCAGTGACTTCTGGGCAGAGATCTCTCAACTTCGGCATGTTAGGGTTTAGAATGAGAAGGCCCGGATGCAAGTAGCTCGAAGGCTGCCATAGCATATTTCGGTACTAAGCTGATTTCCCAGGTTCTTGGTCTCAGTCTCTCAGATTAACCGAGCAAGCTCCGAGTTAGCAGTCAGTACTTCAACAGTGGTCCGGAGCACCGGTTCTTTGATCACCATTTGGTTTAGTATGCCACCAGTCCAACAACTCTCCGCCTTCCCTGAGTCCTGACACTCCGAGTCGTATCCACCCCACATGACGTACTAGCACGGTACTATGTCATACTATTTCCGGGAAATTTGATCTTCCCTACTAAGTACTAGAGCGCAGTACCAAGCGAGCCGAGAAAGGCTACACACGGAGTCTATGACATAACAACTTCAGGGGTATCATGATGATGTAGTAGCAGTAAGTGTCTCATTTTGTCTTGGCCTTGGCAGTTGCATGCGCTGGGCATCGCCTGTACTACAGACCCGTGAGCACGACAACAGACGCGCAGCCGCCAGAACCCTACTACTAGTATCCTCAGGCTTGCTGTTGGCACCCCCGTCCTCACCTCGTGCCTACAGAAACGGCTACACAACATGCACGATTGTGCGCGTTGTGCAGTCGCTCCTGTATGTTGCATTGCCGCCGCCTCGTCCTCGAATCATCCCCGCCCTCACTGCATTGAGGGTGACACACCACATCACTGTGCACTATCATTCTGTCAAGAGTAATTCTTGCTGCTTGCTGTCTTCCCCTCGTACTATCTGCCGCCCTGTCTGCTCTTCTGTTTTGCCCCCATCCGAGTCATTCAAGACTCGCCGGGTTCTGACTCTTCTGAGTCCTTGCCACATCAATGATGGTGTGCCACGGTGACTGCCATTCGCTCTCATTCTACTGTGAGCAAATGGCAGCCGCTACACCATGCACGTTGTCGCCGCGTCACCCTTGCCTTCCACCACACTTGTTTGTACCCACGTAGATCCCACCGTGACTCACTGCACTTCCTCCCTTTCCTTTCTTTCCGTGTCTGGCAGAGTCTGTTTTCAACTTTTGTATCTTATGTAACCTACCTTGGGGTGAATGTTGACGTTGATACTATATCTGAGATCTGTAGCACGGAAATTGACCTCTGGTGGATCCCCGATATGAAGATCTGATTCCCGGTCATCTCATGACTCAGGGACCGGGACCAGTGGTTTGGACTGTTCCGCGGGAATCCTAGGTACTGTCACAGCTGTAATTCTGCAACGGGAATTGGTTAGTTCAAGGCCCAACTTCACACCGGACCCGACTCGCTTGAACTCACGGATCAAACAGTTTTGTGACGTGACATGGCTGAGTGAGATCTATTCGTTTTACAAACTTGTTATATATGGTATTTTCGTAATGCTAACTGCTCACTGAGCAGTGATTGAGTGAGTTACAAGATCCAACAAGTTACAAGGGTCCGATGCGGCTGCTTGATATTATCCATGATCCGGGCTGAGACTTCATTTGGTGGTGATATGCTATTGTGATCATGCTCAACCAATCGGAATTTCGGAATTTCTGTCAATTATTTGCTGATGAGTTATCGAACGATGCTCACCATCCTCGATAGAGTTCTGGAACGGAGAATCTGTTTTCCAACTCGTCAGATCAGTTATAGACTTTGTCAATCTAAATGGCTACATTCGTCCATCACCCATCCACAATGTCTCTGAGTTTATTCAATTCGCCTAGCATCGAAACCCATGCCGCCTTGAGGCGTCGCATTGCCACGCTCGAGTTGGACAATGCCCAACTTCTCGTCAATAAGTTGACCAAGGCACCGTAGGTTTCTAGCAATAGTATATGTTATTCTTACGATTGATGCTCCAGTATCCGTTCCTACATCCGTGAGGGTCGAGCCATTCACAGGCTTGTCACCCTCACTTGTCCAGTCACTGATCTGATCATGGAATATCATCGACGTCGTACGCTGATGGAGGCCTCAAACGGCGATATCGAATCCATTTGGCCATCTACTATATAAGTGTTGCCTGTCCTCCGTGTGTATTTTGCTGATTTGAATACCACAGACAGGAGCGTACTTACCGTTCCTACAAGAAGCTTGTCTTATGGTGCCCATCCGTTAGTAAGGAGCTGACTCGGATGAACCCCCCCGCTACACCACGTAAGGTTATTTTAGCTTGTCAGGACGTGAGTATCTTGTTATACCTGATTGCTGCCAGTTTTCAAAGTATATTCAGTTGGAGAAAGGGGCAGATGCTGCCCAAGCAGACGACGCAAATAGATTGAAGACCTCGGTAGCTAGGTGGCTTAATGAAAAAGAGGCCCCTGTTCTCGTTCCTGGTGAGAAGCAGGGAAGAGGTTTCAATCACGAAGTCACTGGCAGGCTTCTTTGTCCAGTTGATTATAATTGGTCTGATACAGTGTAAGTCTAACCCTGACTCATTTCTGCCCTTTCCCAACTTCTTGTTAGTACTCGTAGTGCCATCAGGGACCACAGTGACCGAAGCTACACCGTTACCGCACACATGTGGCCTACGTTCTTGTATTCCAATGGTGCTTACAATAAGTACCGCCCATCAGATGGCCTGTTTAAGGGGGAGCTCCTCGTTAGGGTATGTTGACTATGTTATGGACATGTCACTGCTACATCTCATAGCTATACTCAGGCATTTCAGTGCATTTTTACCTCCCCCAGCTCGGCTCAGGCAAATATGGAGCTTCACAATCATACTCGGTGCAATGTTGCAGGGCTGTTGAAAATGCAGTCAGTTCAGCCACGCGCAATTGCATACACTGCCGTTCAGGTATGCAGTCCAATCTCAGTTCATGCTGATAAAAACTGATGAATGATCTGCAGGTTCGCTTTGCACTCTCCAGCCAAACCGCTTGGGGCCTCGTGGATCTTGACGACTCGGAGTTCAACTACAAAACCTTCTACAACAATATCGTTGACTGGTTTGAATGCGCTCATTCGCAAGCAAAGGCCCAAGAGATCAAAGACCTCCTCCTCTGGTGGAACCGGTAACCTACATCCAGACAGTATATTCATTTAGTACTCACTTGATTTCTATCAGCACTATAGTACTCAATCGTCGTTACTCCCCCATCCAGCCTCAGAATGCCGAAGGCCTCTCTGTTGCAATGTCCATGAATTAGTAGCGCCAATGTATTGATTCCCTACTCATGTTTGAGTCCACAACACTCGCCATTTGGGATCGTTTGCAGTATTATACTTGTAGTAAAAGCCAGTAAATAATGCACATCACCACTAAATCAGACGAGTGCAGAGTGGTTCAGATATGTGAGATCTTATCACAAGCTCACTGGATGGAAGCAGCATTTGAATGACTTTCTTTTTTGGCACAAGCGCGTACTAGTATACATATATTGTGTGGTGACTGTCTAACCTAGTGTACACAAACACTAATAAGGCAGCAGCCGGGGCTGCTGGTCCGAGAAAAAAATGGCATCGCTTATGCACACCCCATTAGTGTATGGGGCAGTGTGGGGCTCCGTGAGCCATTTAGGTGGCCTTGGTAACGTCAGAGGGCCTGGGCAGCTATTATACTCACTAAAACCTCAGGTGTGTGATGATCCAGTCTGGGGGTAGGGTGTGGTTTATGTGTGAGGAGAGGTGGTAGTAGGCACATGAGTGTAGCGTGACCCGTCGGCAGTGTCGTGCTACGTGCGGTCGAGGGACAATTGACATGGTGATTGATTGTGGCGTGTGGCCCATGCGCGGATTCTGAAATGGGGATGACTTTCCTTTTTTGTCCAATATGAGCTGCGGCTTGCGAAATCACACTTTGTCAAGGTTTTTCGCAAACATGTTCTGCTAGTCTCGGCCCGGATCATGGATATGGCCCGACTTGAACTTGAAGCTATGGCGTCTCTGTTCCAAGCTAAAGGGTACGGTGACAGCGGGAACCATACCACGAAGGCTGTGTGCAGGTTCTAAAGGGGGTCAAGGTTAGCCCTTGACGGTGGCGTCGTGGTGAGAAGCGGCGGTGAGAACGAGGAAGACAGCGATATTGGAGACAGCTCAGTCCGAGTATGGGTAAGATGGAAAAATGGGTAGTGTACTCATTCAGTCACAGTGGAAATGTCAGTTACTGACTTGCCAGTATTCTCTCTATGTCCCTCTCATCGACTCTGGGTGGGCTATTCAAATGTGGGGAACCTTGTAATCGCTCATTTGCCGACTCAAGAGGGTTGTCCCACCATCGCAATTCATGTGGAATCTACTCACAACGCCAATCTGAAGTGAAGAATCGTCTCAAAGCTTGCCAGGGATTAGGATCCAAGAGAAAGTCGCTTCACTCCCTTCTGCCTGACTCAAAGTGCATCAGGCATTTACCCACTCCTGCAACCATTCATCAGGTATGTTATGCAAACCTAATCCAGTAGTAGGTTACATCCCTGACATCTACTTCAGCCAACCTCTGTTAACAATGCGCATTTATCTGTTGTGGAAGAAAGCCAAGATGTCCCACCCGAATCCATGGATATGAGTGTTACCTACTCCCATGTGGTGGTATTTTCACGTCTGAGCCCATAGTCTACCCTGACTACACAAGATCAAGCATCCGAGCCGCTCCATTCGGTTTCAGCGCACATCAGCAAAACCCAAACTTAGTCACAGTATTTGGTAATATTACAACATTTCCCACCCACCCAGCTGTTGACAGCCGAGCCACAGCCCACTGGCAGCTGCCAGGGCAGTCACAGTCGAGAGACAGCCAACAGTGCAGCCACAGTCAAGCACCAAGCACCTGCTGCTGGACAAGGTAGATTCATTCATTGTAATGAACAATACAAGCCACATCACTCTAACTCACTTGTGTCATGTTCGTACTACATCTCATGGCTTTCACACTCAAATACTCAGTCAGTGTCAAATCAAACTGAAAACATGTATCATAATTAAATTTGTACAACATATTCACAAATGGTACACCGCCAATCAGTAAGAAGGCCCATGTCGCTCTTTATACTGGAGCAGCGTCAGCGGTGATCGGCTGGGGAATGGAATTCCACACTCCCGCATCACGCGGCGCACTGTTCCAATCTTTGCCTCCGTATTCAAAAGATGACGTTGGGCCCGGCCAGCTTGGAATTCATGAAACTGTTTCATTGCAGCGTGCTCTTTGGCCATGCAACCAATAAGTTTCTTCCTGGCCATATGAACACCGTGCTGTGCGCACGTCGCCTCCAGAAGGAGCCTCGCACTGTGGTGGATTGATTCCTCATCATCTTCGGAATCCAATCCCTAGAACACAATAAGCGTGCGTTGAGAATCTCGAATCCGTACCCACATCGACGTCCACGTTGTCAAAATGATAAGAAGCATTGTCGAATGGTGAGGAATGATGCCAGTCGACCTCTAGTTTGGCCAACTGGTTCAAGGAAGAACATCTTCGCACAACACGTTCAGAAGACTTGTGGGCAGTCGAGCATCGACGTTTACCAAGAGAGGGTTCTGGGAGCAAAGGAGTAGGGGGAGATGTGACAGTGGGGGTAGAACCAGGCGAGGTCGCAGGAGAACGAGCGAGGGGTGGGTCGGCAGGATGAGATGATGCAGGCGACAAATTTACGCATCTGGGCGGTGAGAGTCCATGTGCTAGACTGTCTTCGAAGACGTCATTCTTTTCAAGTTTGCAGACGCGCAGCTGACTCGTTTGAGGTGGTGGGCGGAGTGGAGACGTTGGTGAGTGAACTGGCACGGTGGTGGGAAACGGCGCAAAGTTGGATCCAGACTCGAGGAGAGGCAAGCGTCTGCCGATCACCAGAGACTGTTCACTGTTTGGATGAGATGTAGGGATGAGCTGACGTGCCCGATGGGGCGTTATTGAAGTAGAGGAGGGCTGCGTCATATCACGGACTCCGGAGGTCGTCCTTGCGTGTTTTCACTGGCAGTGCCAAGCCCAAGTTGTACGGATTCCATCATGACTAATACTATAATATATGTAAGTAACGAGCAAGCCACTGGCATGTCGCATCAGATCTTTCAGAAATGATACAGTCCACTGAGTGACTGAGTCCCACTACTCAGTGGCTCAATATAGCCGACTGACCCAGGGGGTCCGCCTTCTTCATGTGCTCATCCTGATCGCTTCTAGGATGCTCCCTGGTATCATGGACGTCGCGCCGTACCGCCGTTTTGCTATGCGGCTCGTCTAGCTTGTCTCGAGCTCTCCTAGGTAGGCTACTATGCGTTCTTTGTCCTCCGACTTTGAGTTTCTATCACAGTTCTTCAAGACCATGTTTCGTAGTGGTTTCCTAGGATACTCTGAACTGCTCAATAGTGTCGCCGTATTCAACACTTCCACCCACCTTTGAACCTGATGGTGAACCGTCTGGTCATGGTGTTGGTTCATCGGGTTTCTTGAGACTTTGAGTGGTCATTAAGGTTCGTCCTCATCGATATTGCGGAGTCAGATGCACCAAGAGTTCGAGAGAGCATGCTAGAACACTTAAAAAGTGTAGTGGGACGATGATCAAAGACATTGTGTCTGGATACTCACCCAGACGGTCAGATAGTAGTGGGATGTATCAAAGGCAATGAAGACCGGTGATGGCGACGGAATAGACGGTGGAGTGACTGCATGTAATAAGGAATGCATTTGCGACTTCAAATAAGCAAAGAGCGAAGGTCGAGGTGAGGTCGCAGGAAACAGTTCGCAGGTACACCAGGGCGCCGGTCAAGGGGAGGAAAACATTCGGGCTGAATGTAAATGGTGTCAGAAGAGTGTCCAGCTGGGATGAAGACTCCAGGAAATGTTTGGAGCGAAGGGAAGATGGGGACTTACCACTCCAAGTTTAAGACGAGCTACCTAACATGGGAGTGGTCGTACTAGGTGGCTCTCATAGTGGAATGACATCCCAGAGGAATTGGCGAGCGTATCGGCGAAACGGACATACCAGGCCGGATATTGCTACCTTTACAAGATCGATCATCTCGGACACAAACAAGTACAATATTGGCAGTATAGATTGGACAACATATCGACGTGATGAAAACGAGGAAAAAATAAACTAGCACAACGAGGTATCAAACACGACCAGAATAACGCCGGCGTTTGGAACGATTTCCGCGGGTTGCATCTACAGTGGCACGCTTGCGCAACGATGCGTGCCAGTCGCAGTACCGCCTGTACGCAGTGTTCCAGGTGGCGAGGGTAATGTCACGGCGCAGGACTACACTCCAATCAAGTAGCGGATTTGGAGGCAACCAAGCTTGGGCTTCCGCTAACCCTTGTAGCTCTTCAAATAAAGTTAGTGCCGTACAACTCGCGATAGTAACATTCAGACGTACGGTTCGGATCCAATTCTGAGGCGGGGCTGGAGGCACAATCCACGCCAAAGTCTACGCTCCAAGTATCGTCAACGTCACCCTCCGAGTCGTCATCGTCATCGTCGTCGCCATCTTCGTCCGAGTCTCCGTCAACTTCGTCCGAATCTTCGTAGTCTTCGTCCGAGTCTTTGTGGTCTTCGTCCGAATCCTCGTAGTCTTCATCCGAACTATCTTCCCTCGAGGCCGAGTCACCTTCAACCGCATCAGGAGCTTGCTGGGACTCGAACGTGTGAACGTTCATGGCGTAGCGTACACCGGTGTCTCGGATCAGGATAAGAGCTGCATTGAGCTTATCGTCGACATCTGCCATGTCTTGCACGGGGTACAGGGTCTGCTGGTATTAGCACGCGCATAGGAAAAGGGGGACTTGTACTTACGCCCATTGCATAATCTTGTCTGTCAGTGGTGCTCGCGGATGTGACATCGATAGGATGCGGTCCAGTACGGACCCATATGTGTACCTCGATTGCCGAGATGTCGATCCAAGTGATACCGTGGGTGACAATGGGTCCGAGAGCGTTGGACTGGTTTCTGATAGGCTTCCACCTGTGCCATGACATAACGTCCCTGTTGGCCAACCGTTTCGCGACCTCTGAGTCAGAAGAGGGGGTCCGGTAGCACGGCGATGACTCCTTGATAATGATCTTCACCACAGCGAGGGTCTTCGGGAAGCTTTCAACGTACTTCGCGAGCTTTCGGCTGACGGCGTCCGCGGTTTGTGAGAACGCACATTCGAGGAAGAGGTAGGGATGGGGGCGAGACAGAAGGGGATGGTTGGACATGGAGCACATCCGGATACGCTAAGATCGTCTTTCCATCGACTCGAGCGTTGGTGTGGAGTTTGACGGCGACTTCATTCCTTCCATTGTCGAAGGTCAGAGGGATGAGACGAATCGCGTTCCGGAGTACTGCTTGGAGTTCATTGAAGGGTGCCTCGTGGACGTCGTAAGGCATGGTAATGATCAAGTCGCGGTCCTTCGGAAAATATGTGAGCCTTGACAAAAATGGATGTGAGTTGTGTGAATGTGAACAACTTAGAAAAAATTACCTCGCTTTGAATGAAGGTATGTCCTCTCCTTGTGGTTCATCTAATGCATGCACGACATATGCATATTCACGTTTGTTGACTCCTCTAAACTGCTTCAATTCATATAGTCACATCGAATTCAGACTCGATTGGACAATACCTTGCACTCTCCCAGGACACACATGTTTCGCAACACATCAATAATCTTTATACACTTGGCTGTAATAGTTATGGAATTAGTTGAACCTACTGTGCACATTTTGAATTATCATGCCTATGTCGAGTTTCAATTCAAGGCCTGCAGCAGCGATTGGGGCATCGGGAGTGTCAATCAGGTCTTGATGCTTGATGCTGCTGTCATTTGCTAGATATTTGTAACCGGCTGCCCGTTGAAGTCTGATGGGTGAGTGGCCTTTCTCTTGTGCTTGTAGTCCAGCCTGACTGAAGGGTTGAGTCCCTGGATGTGGCCCATAGAGCCTTACTGCCAATTCACTAGTCCACGGCTTGTGGCAACAGGCTCTTCGATAATGTTCGGCGGTTCCATTGGAAGGAGTACAAACAGTCAGGTCAGTTGAGTCTTGACTCACCTGACTGAAAGGTGAATGGAACATGATTCATATAAGAATAAGTAGTGGATTTGGGTTGTGGACAAGCCGGTACAGCTTGTTCTGGACAGGCCAGTCAAACACAACAAGTCGCAGTTGGCGACAGCTTTGTCACAGTCACACATTGTGGATAGGGCCAGCCTAACACGAGCCGCAGTCATAACCACAGTTGGGGACAGCCTTGTCACAGTCACACCACAGTTAGGCACAGTGAAATCACTGTATGTTACAATCAGCTCAACGTTTACTAACAACAACCAACACCCTTACTAGCTTGTTTATTCCCGACCAGCAATGGCTTCCTTCATGTGAAGTACGGTATCCTCTAAGATGCACTCAGCGGGGTCACGGTCGTGAGCGGGTTTCCGTGACGACTTACTAAATGATGATGCAAATGGACAACCAAAAAATTAAACTGTTTACAATATGGACGAAGGATTGGAGAATTATGACATGAATACATCGAACGATATGTGATTGACGAAAGAAGATATAGAATACAAGGAATCTCTTAAGAACGACCGAGAAGAAAGACAGGGAGCTCTTGCCGTTTCTATTGCAAAGCCTCATCTACTTGACAATGGAACGATGACATGGGCATGTTACATCAGGAAATTGGTGAGACTCTGACAATGGTTTATATATAATTTCCATGCATGTCATGTTCATTCTTATCTATCATTATGATAAAACATTAGATCAGGCTAAATATTCACCAGTAGACTAGATACATGATTATCACAACTTATCAGTATTTGATATATGCTCATATATGTCTGACTTGAGGTTATTTCACAATGTTCAGCAACAGCTGCAACCATTGATGCACATTACATGTTCTATAAGTCATCTGTACATGCTTATATATGTCTGACTGTGGTTATCTCACCATGTTCACCAATAGCTACAATCATTGATGCACATCACATGTTCTGTAAGTCATCTGTGCATGCTCACATATGTCTGACTGTGCTTATTTCACAATGTTCATCAATGGCTACAACCATTGATGCATATTATATGTTCTGTAAGTCATCTGTGCATGCTCACATATGTCTGACTGTGCTTATTTCACAATGTTCATCAATGGCTACAACCATTGATGCACATTATATGTTCTGTAAGTCATCTGTGCATGTTCACATATGTCTGACTGTACTTATTTCACAATGTTCATCAATAGCTACAACCATTGATACACATTATGTGTTCTGTAAGTCATCTGTGCATGTTCATATATGTCTGACTGTGGTTATTTCACCATGCTCACCAACAGCTACAACCATTGATATATATTACATGTTCTATAAGTCATCTGTACATGCTTATATATATGTCTGACTGTGGTTATCTCACCATGTTCACCAATAGCTACAATCATTGATGCACATCACATGTTCTGTAAGTCATCTGTGCATGCTCACATATGTCTGACTGTACTTGTTTCACAATGTTCATCAACAGCTACAACCATTGATACACATTACATGTTCTGTAAGTCATCTGTGCATGTTCATATATGTCTGACTGTGGTTATTTCACCATGCTCACCAACAGCTACAACCATTGATATACATTACATGTTCTGTAAGTTATCTGTGCATGCTCACATATGTCTAACTGTGGTTATTTCACCATGTTCATCAACAGCTATAACTATTGATGCACATTACATGTTCTGTAAGTTATCTGTGTACACTCATGTATGTCTGACTATGGTCATTTCACCATGTTTACCAATAGCTACAACTATTGATATATATTATATGTTCTGTATAAGTCATCTGTGCATGCTCATATATGTCTGACTGTGGTTGTTTCACTATGCATTGTCAGATCAGTCAGTCAGCAAAGCTTGATCAGAATTCTTAAATAACTGCAAGTGTGAATTACATTACACAAACTATCAGCATTGTCAACATGTTCACATTGACCAACTTCATCATGGCTACAAACCTTGTTTTGTTTGCCAGGCTTGAATAGAGTCAATAAGTCATGAAGCATGGCAGTTGAGGCCCTTATGATCTTTGACTTGTCAGCTAAATAATTTCGTAGATGACCTAATGATTGCAAGAATAACTCGACAATACAGAAAGACATTATAGCATAATCAACAGGGAACATAACAGCTAAGGTGATTAAGCAGAAGCTGCAGCCACAGCCCTCTCTCTCTGTTCAGCACGCTTCTGACGGATTCTGGCTAGAGCACTATCCTTGGATGGTAAGCGCTCAATATCGGAGTACAGCGGGAATACCTGTCTGTTCCTAGCAGTCAGTGGCGAAAATGAAATAGAAGATCAAACGTTACCGGTTCCACCATGTCAAGAGCTGGTCAACCTCATCTTTTTCCTCAGGGTCACCCAACAAATTCACAACGCTGGAATAAAAACGCTCGGAATCAGTCACGAGGTCTGTACGAGAAAACACCTGAGCAGAAGTAAGGGCAAAGCGTGCCTGGAAAATGAACAGCAACCGAGTTAAGTTCGCCAGGCAAGTTGTCCATGAGACTCGAACGAACCTGTGTGGCAACATAAGCAATCGATGCTTTGGTAACAGCGTGCATACCGTGGATACGCGCATTGCCTGAACGAGTCGCCTTGGGCTCCTGGTCGACAGAGCTAGGAGAAGTAAAGATATGTTTGAAGGCCTGGGGGGACATGTTATTCCGAGAAAGCAAGAAATAAAATGGAAGTCAAAACCGTACTACTCACAGAAACGAGAAGACCGCTGCGCAAAAGCCCATTCCACGGGTCCTCGGGGTCGTAAGCATAGTTCGCGTACAAGAAGATAGGCCATTGATCTCCCGCCACCTGAATCTGACCATTGACAAGCTTCGACCTAGTTCTATTGCGGAGGCGTCAGACGCGGCCCATGTGATCGAATAGCATTAACATGGACTGACTCAATATTTGCCCAGTCAAGGCCAGCGGGGCAGAGGAGTGCCCCAGTACGTTCATGATTGAAGCCCCGTCCGGATTTCACATTGCGAGGAATGTGCGGACTTAGAGACTGGCCTTTGGGCGTAATCCAGTCGATAATGGCGGTTTTCATACCCTTCGTGTCGTCAGCCCGGGCACCATTGATGCCTTTCTGAATCTATTCAATAGTGTGTGATGAATCAGTACGAAATCTTCAAATAAGAGATCGCATCACCAGCTCGCCGATCAACATCACCTCTTCCTCAGATGAAGTCATGAGGCGCGCCTCCAATCCTGACACCATCCGCAATAGCTCCTTGAATATGCTATATTCCTTTCTTTCGCTGATCAGGTATCTCTTGTCAGAAGTGGACGAATCGTGCAGGTAAGAATACATACACCACAGTCAAATCCGCTCCGTCGTCACTTGCACCTTCTGACATCAATACGACACCATTGGCTAATAGAGTCTGCACATTGCAGAAAGCATGCAAAGCCCGTCCGAAATGGCGGCCGTGATGCACAAGGGGGTCCTGGGTTGTTCTGACACAGTAAGCCTGGTCAGTCACGGTGCTCTGAGAATAGACATACGGCTTTTTCCGGGGTCCTAGCTCCAGCGCATTATTACGACCACGTTTTTGCCCGCTTGTTGCCGAGTCACTAGCGGAGTCGCGCCGAGATAGAGAAGACATCGACGAAGACCCAAGTGGAGAACGATGGTGAGCAGCAGCAGATTGGATGAGGGAGTGAATGCGATTGCAGAGTTACCTCCTTTATAGGGCTGGGGAGCCAGGTGCGCTGACGCAGTCAGAGTCCCAAATGTGGTACGAGCTCACAAAACTAACCAAAAGGGGAATGGGCGGTGAGGTTGCTGTCGTGCCAGCCCAAGAAAACACCCAAAACGGAACGATATTAAGGATACTGTCAGTGCCATCCCAAGAAAACGCCAAAAAAGGACGGTATTAGAGCAAAGCGTTAGAACGGTAACCCTGAACATCGCAATATAGCACCGTGCTGACTCAGTGTGGACACAACTGTAGCCTAGATATTTCAAATGCCAATCCATCATCCGGGCAGGTGCGAGATTAGTACACGGTGGCTGGTGACCGGTGACTACTGAAGACTGACGCTGAAAAGTACCGTGTCCCCTCCAAGGCGATTGCAGCATTTGCAGCCCAAAATAACAAAGAATAAATTGAGGTACAAGCATAGATTTACCATATACAAAGCATACAAATGAGCACTAGATCGTCGAAGTTCACTGCGAAGCACAACCGACGCAGAGTGGACTGGCTCATGGCATAAGTTATAGCTCTAAAAAAACTTGGTTCCGAGTGCAGGCCGGCGTTTACTATACGATTGTGAGCTGGTACTGATCAGTGAGTAGTGCGCAAATATATCATGATAAATGGATTAACCTATTAACGACTATGAGCAGTCAGAGCGGAGAGATACATAGCAAGGAGATGCGAGTAGGTTGGTTGGCCGATGATCTCGATGATCTCGCTCGCGTAGTCATTGAATTCCTCCTGCAAGGCTTCAAAGGTTTGTCTTGCGGCTTCTCTCTTTGCCAGTGTCTGACACCAGTGCTGGACCATCTCCTGGTATGAGAGAGGTCGGTCCGGCAAGGTTGACTTTAGAATTGAAAGTTGCGAAGACATCGGAATCAGAGGTGCGGGGGAAAGTAAATAAAGCGTACCGATTGGTACAGAGCCTCACGGACCTGGACATTGTACGTCGCGATCGCAACATCGTCTGGTACACCGCCAGAATTGGTAGGAGCTCCAGACTGTTGTGCTGTTGACGGAAAGGTCGATGGTAATTTTAGGCCTCCACCTGGCACTTTCATCATAGATGGACCATGTACTAGCGATGCAACAGATGTGGTAGAAGAGGCAACAGCCTGTGCTACGTCAGTCGAGCAGAGTTCGTTCAAGGGGACACCCATGATTCTGTCTTGCGTGCGGTAGCCGTGAGACTATCCGTGATTACAAAATACTCATGTGACTCGATGAGCAACAAACTAATCTATCTCGCACATCGACCCCTACTGAACCTGCGATTTCCGCGAGTCTGACTCCACAATGCATACCTTGACCAATGACTCATCCTTCAATGGTGCTTCTACCTGCGGAGTGTCAACAGCATATTACCATTCACAACTGAACTGACGAACCTTCTTGTGTCGCATTTCGGTATCATTGTAGGCCAACAGCTGGCATTGCAGCACGTCCCCTTGAGACACCAAGCCACGCGCTCGGTCCTTCTGCATAAGATATCGTGGCCATGGGCATTGTGACACCCGTAGATTTTTTATGTTCGCAAATAAAATTCTGTTGGCCAAACATCAGTCCAGTTAGTCAAATATTCCATGAACTATTCTTGCATACTGCTCCGGATAGTCTGCCGAATAACTGAAGATTTTTGGGAAGAGTTGTCTTGACATTGACTCTATCGGGTCGGGGCGGAGAAACCGTTGAAAATATGAAACGGAAACGGTAGCCGTGGTACATCTCCAACCGCCAACACCATTAAACCTCTCCTTCGAATCCGGGGTCACGGGGTTCCCCAATTCTCGATTTGCCTTCGACAACACGTTGTCTTGTGCGCTGTCTGAGTGTATCCCAGGACCATCTTCAGCAATTTGCAACTTGTTGAAGTTCATGTTGACAGCTCAGTCCAATGGGAAGAGGATTCAGCTGAAGCCGCTAGAACATGTTCTTTATTGAGTGCGAGATGGGCCAGGTCTTGCCCAAGTAGGAACTCCGAAGCAAAACGACTTCGACATGCGAAACTATTAGCTAATATTCAACGGTGATGCAGATACGTACTTACGTGATATCGGGAAGCGACTTTCGTTGGAACCACTCAAGTTGGAATTTTTAGTCAACCATTCGGGGCAGAACGTCATCCATCCGAGACATCTACACTTCGTCTTGAGCCTAGGGTTGAGCCCTGACTGTTAAAAAAAAAGACCCACCATCATCAATCAACTACCCACAGGCCGTCGTTTCAACAGAGTCTGACTACGAAGCGTTGTTGTGCTTTTCATTCGAGAACAATGCTGCCAGAGTAGGTAGTCCAATTCTTCATCTTAATGTCCGCAACTAGTATTCTGTTCCCCACCTTGGTAAAGTTCAAGTTAAAGGATTGTGGATGATTCCCGAGCGATCAGAAATTTCGCCTTCAGATGCCATAAAAGGATGAGAGTTGTGATTGTGACGGACGAATGAGAAGAGAGTATAAAGGCAGAAATAAAATCAGAGCGGGCGGAAACATCACGCCTCGAGGCATCGCAAGAGGACAAGGGCACCGACGAACAAGGGCAAATGAGCGTGCCTGTAAGCCTGCGCACAGGGGTGTACGTCCCTCCAGACATTCCACTTCAGTCTCTAGGAATAAGCCATAGGTCAACATACTTTGTGCAAGATCGCGCTAAAACGCGATGGGAGGAACCATGTGCCCCGACGGACATGGGACCGCGTACACAGCTCGAATTTTTCTGTCACTCGTCGTTCTTGTTGAACTCTACCGTACATCGAGTTCCGTACGTAAACTTGGCGAGGCGGGCAGAAACCCTGTGGTTGAGGTAAAAGGCAAGCGCGCCAGTGATAGCCTTATTGCTGTCCGGCGTTTGAGGGTCAGCGTAATGAAAATCAAGTCGGTCTCGAAAAGTAGCCTACGTGTGGCTGTCTGTGTGACAGAAATTGAACTTCAGTGGTTTGACATATTCTTGTAGCCTCGCAAATAGCCAGCCACTTGCGGCGAAAAAGACGGACTGACGACCGTTAGTTTCTTCGTATCTTGGGCGAAGGTGGACATGTGTTCGCTTATTTTTTTTTTCCATAGCTGCGACAATTGCCGTACAGAGGGTTCGAGGGTTGCGACATCGGCTCTGAATTTCGGACATCATGAATAGGAGAGTAACAAACAGAACACAGTATTTCTTACCGCGCGTGTCCAGTAGCTCAGTCAAGTCCAGCCCAACAAACCCTGTGGAATGATGGCTTCACATACATGATCCTGTCTGGTAGGACTTGGAGGGTAGTGGTGAGCGAACGTTCATGAACACACGAGTTGAAGAACCAACGAGCTCGTAATGTGATCTTGAAGCTTCTCCAGAAGACCAGACGGGAGATCGAGATCCGTCACACCAACCAACCTTGTTTCGCCCCTGGAACTCGGCGACCCAGACACGGCGAGTAGCAATAATTGTATGCGATCATGATCGACGGATACAGAGATTAAAAATCCAGGACGAGAAGTCTGCTATAGAACGCTGAGAGAGGTTCCATGATAAGAGGTATATATTCTGCGGTGTTTTGTTTGCAACCTGGGATCCCAACCGCTTAACATTCTTGGCCGGATGATGACCTATGGTGAACACGTACATCTTGTTTACTCGGCGGAAAGAGAACAAAACTCCCCGGCTTCGCGATATGAAAGATGAAAGACTTTGCTTTAAATTGTGTCCCGTGGCTGATGACAGTAGAAATCGACTCCAAAAATCTACTGTGGTCGTTGTATCAGCCAGAGACTGTAGTAAGACGTTACCATCTCAAGACCGATAACTTACGCAATTTTCGTGATCGTCTCGGCTTCCTCGAGAATCTTGAGCGTCATTGTAGTGCAATCGCCGCAAAAATCGCAGCACTCAGGCAATATAGAAAGGACTTGTGTAGTTGTGCCGTGCAGTCAACATGGATGGCGTATAGCAAGGAACCCTACGCACGGCTGTAGTCAGCCACGACGAGTTCAGCATGTCCGAACTACGAACGTTTTGCGTAACAAATGGAAAACCAAGTTTTCAAAAGAATGGTTTTCTCGCTGTACATAATTCCCCAGACATTGGATACATGTCCAGTGACCTTGCGTGTAAAAGTTGTTCTGATACCCTATTCGTCGGTTCCACAATACGACAAGATGGTTGGCGCGCGCCAGATCAGTTCGGAAACATTAAGTGTCAGCATCGCATCTGACAGGTGGAAAGCGTCCAATCATACCGTATCGATATCCACGTGAACTGAGGTAGCCCCACGATGCAGCTTGTAATTCCCAGCCTAGTACAAGGATGTCCGGATCGGCATTGACGATGGTGTCAATGATGCGGTTGATCAGCTCGGGTTCATCTTGGGCTGCTTCAAGGGAGTAGTCACGCAAATGGCTGGACGATTTTGAATCACGAGAACACTGACCAAGTAACCCGGAATATCACCTAGTGTATAGAAGACGGCGACGACACCATCCTGGTTTGCATCTGGCATGCGATTCGCTCGGGAATGTGCTATGCAACAGTTTCAACATAACTAAGAACGATTTTGGGGATAAAGCATACCGAAAACTTCCGGACATTAGTTGGCGTTTTCCCTGTAATCTAGTCTAGCAGGTGAATTGGACTGCCGGAGGGACATACGAGGATAACTAACCTATGAGTCATATGTCGCAAGTTTACTTGGCTTCAATGAGTTATCGTCAAACCACTTTTTGACCTTCGGACACTCGGAATGCTGGCGTACTCCCATCCACTACATGGGCTACAAGCCTCCTGGCCTTTGAGAAACACGAGATATGAGTTTCGCACCCCTGCCATTCCTCAAGAGCATCCAACCCTTTGTCACCCGTGAGATGATAGACCAGACCGGCATACTCTCTGGGGCCATCCGAGGCATCAGCTTTCTTTGAATAGAATGGGTCACGACATACTTGTATCGGCAACCCGAGCTGTTCCACGGTGCTTAGCAGCTCCAATGCGGAAGGTGGTCGAGGACCACACAGAAATCCAACCCTTTGATGACCGAGATTAGGATTGCAGTTGAGAATTGTACGATGCCCTGAACAGGGACAACACCGCTGAACGATTGAGTTGTGAGAGGTATCATGTCTTCGATTTGGCCATGCTGCACTGACCAGTATCAAAGAACGGAAGTGGAGGGACCGCCGTTTGTAGAGGTGTTTACCGACAATTGTTGAGGGCCTGGAGTGCTACAGAAGGGGTCGATGTCACAGTCAAATGAACAATGCCATAGAAGATTTACTTTGGCATCATAAAGACATCGCGAGCAGATCTCTGTTGGTTTGCATGCCTCCTAAAATTACTTGGAGTCGAGATGTGAGGCACAATTCTTTTTGACTTGACCAGAGTTACTGAATCATAGGTATGCATAAAACGACTGCGTGATCATTTCTGCCCCTGGAATTTAATGAGCGAACACCTCCGGGAGAAATAATCACAATACCTTGTCTCTATTAATTGATTTCAAGCAACCGCGAGAGTTTCCCTCAATTCCAATCCATTGAGTGGGCTGTGGTTCAGCTGAGACAATGTGGAAGGACTAAGCATGCACTTCTCTCTGCCATCTTGATGCCCGCATGGACATTGGGCTTCCAATGGCTGTTGTATGCGGCTCTCCTCATCAAGACTTTCATCCGTCCCTTCGTCATCAGCCAGTCTCGGCCAGTCCCAACTAACCTCTTGATCAATATCCTGGCTCAACAACATATCCTCGTCAACATCCGCAGACTTAGATATCACCGAATATGAATCGCAGTCAGACCGACTGCCAGGTTTCTAAGCTCACCATTTTTGCTCCCAGAGTGGCCCACATACTTTCAAACGACGTCGCAACCCATTCCTCCCAGTATATTTCGCTCTCCGCTTTCTTTTGATCTTCTTCCTTTTCATTCTGGACTTTAGAGCATAATTCATCCCACCATCGTGCCTCTCCTCGCACCTCCACCTTTCCCCCAGGATGATTTGGCCAAGTTGATCGGTACCTTCAAGTTGGGGGTAGGAGACAAGCACTTGATGACTCTGCGATAACTTTCATCTTCCCACAGTTCACGGACACTCAAGACGAGAGGGTCAGATGACAGTGCTGGCGCTGGAATAGGCAGTTTGTAATGCAGCCTTCGTGTAGAAACTCGATCGCGATTGAGTATTTGATGAGCAGCTACATCAACTTGGAGCGGCATGCGAGATTGTCAAAGGTAGGGTGACGTCTTAAGCGCGCCCAGGTCGGGATTATCTTCTCCAACGCCAATAAGCCGAAGTTGCTCATGAACTGAAGGTGATAGCTCAGTCGACTCTCGGAGACACGGAATTTGGTAGTATGCATGACTGCCAGCTCGCAATACGTTCACAGTTCGGTCGACAAAGGAGGGATCTGCAATGAGAGTCTTGAGGAACGGCGTGTTGAAAAAGCGAGATCCGTAAAAAAAATCTCCTTTCACTAGGAGGATGGTACGAATACACTGAGAATTTGGGGAACCGGAATTGCGTTTGAATGAGAGTGCGATAGCGTGATTTAGGGATAGAAACAATGGAGTAATGTAACGATTGACTAGCAAACTGGTCAGTGATTTGTTAAGGACAAAACAAGCATACTTACCGTGGTTTAGGATCACGCTCCCAGGATTTTCAACGTAGAATAGACTTGGTGGACATGGACGCATACTTTCTCACCGGTGGAGGATGCGCCATGTATACGGAATAACGAGCACACGAGATAGAGGTACTGTGGAGTGGACCTTCCAGGAGGCACCAAGACGTAATCTATTTGTTGGTGAGGACACTCCCGTGAGAGGTTTGAATTCTTCGTTGCTCATCGCAACTTTGTTAGAAGATGGCAGTGCTAGGACCAACCTGAATGTTTGGGCGGAGTCGTCTCCTTCTTGTTTGTCCTTGTTTTGAATCTGCAGAAGGTCGGGAAGTGAGCCAAGTGACCTTCCAAGCACGAATTCCTTCACGCTCCTTTGAAGCGAACACATTTTACGACAATCCGAATCAGTCCCGTACAATTGGAGGAACAACGATAACCCTACAAATCTGTGAGTGCTCGTTTTATCTCCTCGACCTGCTTTTGCGATGCGGACCTACGAAAAGCAACTTGCAACGGTGCACTGTTAGAAGAGATGAGTTCATTAAGCTGGCATTCTTAGAGATATCACACGAAGTTAAGTAATATAACTGCCCTTCATCGCGACCTTAAAACCAGAAAATAGGAACAGAATGGATATCCGTATGATACGGCAACTTCAGAATGTCCACAGGCAGTGACCCAGATCAGTTTCGATAGTGGTTTTGGCCGTGGCACGGTGTTGCATGAGCTCGGGTCACTCTGTCGCATGTTAACGCAATGCAATCCTCTGCTTGAGGATGCTGCTGGTTGAACTACGAAGGTGACCCTCACTAAGGCACCGACGTTTTGTCTCTCAGCGTGATTCAGGTCAGTGGTTTCCATTCTTGCGAAGCCGTAAACTCGGATGAGCAATTCATGACGTTCCTCGATAAAGGATATTTTTCGTCCATGTATCTCCACAGAGTTGAACGCCCAGCAGCCTTAAATGGATCTATGATGTACCACCCACTGGCAGTGGAGGCGCATAATCCGATGTCATTTTACATGTGCATATATATCTTCCACAGATGGCCGCTAGGAAAATGGAGACTCGCAAGTACTTGGACTAGACTTAGTGAGTGTATATTTTGGCAGTGATCAATCATGCATTCCCAATGAAGGCTCTTCCGGCAACAAAAACAATATTGCCACGGTGTCATGGCTCAGCAGTAAGGCATAGATCCAACGATGATGCTCGGAGTTGTAGCTGTCTAGATTTGACGAAGGCACAAGAGCCTGGCGGCACAGATAAATGTGCGTGGCGAATGGGTGTACAAAGTAATTGTGCTATACTATGGCACTCCACCGTCGCAGTCGTCCTCACTGTGAGAAGGAACTGCATGTAACAGAGCTAGTTAGGTACATGGATGGAGATCTGAATGTATGTTGCCTTTCATGCCAGGTCCTGTAAGTCCAACATTTGGAAATCTTGCAGACATCTAAGAAAGTACCGTCGCATATCGCACCCCATGGGCAAGCTCCGCCGTAGCTGAGAAAGGCAGAGAGAACCAAGGAATGCTGTGGAACGAACGTAAACGCACTGTCTGTAAAGTTCAAAACGGTGACTCCAAGTCTCGACGACTTCCATTTAATCCGCCGTCTATTCTCCAGTGCCAGCTGCAAGAAACTGCATCCTGTCATCGAACTCAGTCACGGCAACTTCAAAGCCAAGAGCTGTAATTCTCTGTGTTGAGACGAGGTGACGTTTGAGGCTGATTCCATGAACCGGAGCGCCAGCTGGCAAGAGGTCCTCAACGAGTTGACCATTGCATCGATCTTGTGACCTACAAGACCTGCGTCACAGACAACGAAAGCGGTAGGTGGGTCTATTACTCACCGATGTAATCGAGGTTGCATTCGTTAATATAGAGACCAATGCTCACCATCGATTCACTCAATAATGTCTCCACCCAAATCTGAACCCCAATGAAACTCTCCATCGTCACGTATTTGTGTTGTCCGTGCTTCTATAAGGGTACTAGCAGTGCGCCAAAAGGTTGCCAACACCGAACAAGGGTCCGCAGTGCGCGCACGTCTGGAGTAAACAGAGAATGAATACCAGAGAACGAGAGAAGTCTTCATCAAACAGGAGACTAATCCGCGGATGAATGAGGACGAGACGCTGCATCCCAAGCGAGCTGTCCTTCGCCGAGTCGGATTTGGGTGCTGTGAGACGGACTAAATTAGTAAGGCGTAAGACGGATCCAGGGAGTTGGAATACATAGCGCGACGATTAGAGAGGGATCGGGAAAGGTTCTTTGCAAGTCCACGACCATCTGATTTATCTCAGCGGTCTCTATGGCTTGGGGAACATACGGAGGCAGAATTTGCAGTGAGATCGCAAGTGAGGTAGCTTTTGGTACTGTTACCTGAGTCCCCGGTTAGGGAGAGAAGGGTGACATCATCCGACTGTGTTAGGATATGCTCTCTTATTCCCGCGTCGTCTGGCGCTCGAAAGCCAGAGAACGGTGTGATTCCTTGTGATAAGATAGGTCCAGATGGAGATATAGCTTCCAGTCCTCCGTGTAAAATCGAGCGACCTTTGAAGCAGCGTACTCCTTGTGTGTTCACTCTGTGGAAAAGCATATGAAATACTCGTGGTTGCCTTGCTGCGACTCCGAGGACACACTGAGGAGATGAACGATCGTGAGTGCCGCACGACAGTACCACCGAAACATAGCTACCAAATTCTTGCTGGGTGTGGCTGACGCGGCTGACAACTCCAAGCCATCGGAAATAGCGGGATTGGACCTCTTGGTTATAGGGGATTCAGATGGTCCATAGATTGGGATGACCTTGACCATACGGAATGTGGGCCCGGCAGGCTACCACCTGTGCGAGAACATATTCATAGGATTTCACCACTTTCTTGATAAGTGTATGGTCGGGACGACCATGGGCAATCATTGCAGACCGAAGTTCATCGAAGATCAGGAATTCTTCAAACGCTGTCACTTGCTATGCTTTATCGTAGAGACCACCAGCGGTGATGTCGATGAGTACATGGGATAGGTCACAGATGGTATTGTCGACGACCTTTCGGATGAGTGAAATCGTGACGACCGACTTCGAAGCTCTAGTATCAAAGCGACATAGATATATAATTCATACGGGTTGAATCCAACAGGCCCATGCTATGAAATATGTAGCATCTTTCCTTGTAAGCTTTATAGGTCGATATGTCACGAATCTGGATGTACCGTGACCACCATTAAAATATAGAGTCAATGCACACCTCGGTAATACTGATGAGTTCTTCCTCTAATAAACATACTCGCGCCTTGCACCATTCGACAATGATATAATTCATGTTTATAGAGCACGCTTGAATAATTATCCTATGGCCGGGCCATGGTTGTGTCAGCGCGCTTCTCAAGCTTCTTGACACAACATCAGTAGCAATCCGGTGATATTCTCAAATCACTCTTTATGTATTTACTCACCGAGTTCCTATTGCGGCCAATCATCCGAATTGAGGGCGTGAGTCTCTTTTAACGGATCATTCTTCATCTTTTGCAAGTACACGATCGTCTGTAACTTGAACACGGTCGTTTTTGTCAAGAATATCACAGACTGTTCAACAAAGAATGAAACTTTGTAAATATGAGCTAAATGGTACAAGGACTGTCAAGCGATTCTAAAGGTTCATGCAAACCACATCATACCTTGTGTGCGCCTCCATCTGCAAATCAAGGATTTTGCCATAGTGGTCATAGTTCCATAGTACACATAGTATACTCATAGTTGACTCATAGTTGTTCATAGTTCCATAGTTGCCATAGTGTCATAGTATATTCATAGTTGAT